>CM060596.1:46903357-46930857 GCA_030578255.1 Tiaroga cobitis
ACTTAAACGCTCATTATTTAAACGTTGATTATTTTAATATAGTACTATGATGAATGCAGGTGTTTTTCAAAGGTTAACACCCGAACACCATGAAAAGGTTTTTTTTTTTTTTTTTTTAAGTAGAACTGGTTCTCAATGCCCAACCCTTGCTGGAGGGAAGATTTAACGCAACAAAAACTGGCCCTTATTTCATAAAGGAAAAAAAACTTCCCTAATCTTAACCGGTTGTGAATATCAGCACCATACACCAGTTTAATCCAGTCTCTAAACTGCCTTAAGGAATTTAAGCTTTGCCCATTAAAAAAACACCCTACACATTTACTTCCCCAATATTTACCAGCCCCAAACTCCTCCTCACAACTATATTTAACCCAGTTAGTAAATCGGATCTGGGCAGGAATTTCCCCGCCCTTCCCGACAACATTTCCTAATATGGTCATAAGACCGGTTAACCCCGCCCCTTTGTTCCTGCAAATGATGACGTGTCCCTGACGACCTCGCGCCATTTCCAGCGCTCACTATGGGGCCGCGGTCACGCGGAAAGAGCGCGCGCGCCATTTTGTGGTGCCACGTTGCCGTTAAAAAGTCCCGATTGTTTATTTTATGGATAAGCGCGTGTCAGTCTGTCAAAACAAAACGGACGAATCAAAACAAACAGAGATCGTTTGAGAACACACTATAGTCTGCAACACCGTATTGTTGAACATCAAACTTGGTTAGTTTAACAAATACAACAGCTTTTCAAAAGTTGGACGAGTTTATGACAATCCGTATTATTACACCACTACATCAAATGTCAAGAGAGATGAGATATACTTACGCCATTTTGCCAAAAAGAGCCAGTGCACTTGACCTCTGCACTGCCGGATTCGCCGCCGCGTATGTAGCCGCTGCAAGCCGCTAAACTTCCATGATTCCCGCGGGAGATGTCGCTGTGTGCGGAGAGATGGAGTGCCGGGGAGAGAAAACGTAGCAACGGCGGCGCTTCCATTTATATACTCACACATCACACCCACACTGTGACCTTCCGCCGCACCTAATCTGCTCGGGTCGCTCCGCCCGTGTGTGGATGATGATTGGTTTCTGAGCCTGTCAAAATCTAGCAAACAAATAGTACCTAAATATTTACGTTCTCAAGGAAGGGATGTATGTAGATCATGTACGATGAGCTCAGACAGGAAACAGAAAGGAATCGGGGTTAAATTAGATAGATAATACAAATAAATAACTGATTTTAAAAGTGATTTTATATATATATAAACATAACTATAGAATACATAACACATACCTATAGAATCAATTCTTAATGAGCATGTGAACGCCCTCAGCGTTAATCACAGGTTCGCGTTTAAAGTCTGATCATTTCGACGGAGGTGAATCAATCAAAGTTAACTTTAGCTGGAAATAACATTATTCAGGAGCCGCTGTGAAGCCAGAACAGTCTCTGTTACCTTAAATTATATAGTATTTGTCTCTGTAAAGCTGCTTTGAAACGATCCATTGTTAAAAGCGCTATATAAATGAGGATGACTTGACTTGACTTGATATATAGCCATGAGAGGTTGGCAAAGAGGTAATTCCTACTTTAAATGACTATTCCTGCTCGTATGCTCAGATGATTCATTATGGATTGGAGAAAGAATGGCATTAAAATACACATGGAATTTAATCAAACAGCAATTCAATTTCAGGAAAAAGTTTTTATTAATATTTGCCACTTTTGCAAACATACAGCATAGAATAGGGGTGAGCGAGGCACAACCTCTAACACACTTGTTTTAAATACTTTTAATAATTGAAATAATAATTATTATGTTTTGAACTATGCTGTATAGCTGTGTTTTGTGGTGTGTTTGTTGTCAAACTTTTAAATATTAAAATTAAAAACGTAATAATTGTATTTTGAGAAAACTTAAATGCGGGAAAAAATAAATACTCTGAACCCTATACTTACGTCTACATACTAGTTTGTGTAAATGTTTAAAATGTTATCTGATTTAATAAAAAAAATATACAAGACAAACTAAAATGTTTTCTCAATGAAATACAATTATCAAGTTTTTCATATAAAATAATGGCAACTAGTTTTAAGAAAGTCAAAAGCGTTGTTTTGTGCCCCGCTCTCCCCAACATGTCACACGAGATGCAGAGTTATGAGAAAGTGCACGAGACCCTCTAAAGCCACCATTAATGAATAACTTGTTCACCATTATACAATATTATAACACCAAACCAGTCCGGTCACGCCTCATTATCAATTAGACTGTTGAACTTGGATTAGCAACGTCTAGCTATTCTTATGTGTATAGTGTGTATGATTTTGTGTAATTGTTTAATGTGTCAGGTTTTGGTGAAATGCTGGCTATTACAATTCTGTTCAATAGTGGCAGAGCTGTAATTTTTTCTTTTTCATATTGCTCTGTTATTTCTGCTGTTATGGTTCGTTTTATTATTGTTGGGGTTTGTTGATGATTCTGTATTCATTTTGTTAACCCAAGACAAATTTCCCCTTGAGATTTTTTTTTTAAACCTTTTTTTTTTTTACCTTTATCTACAAATTTTCCTTTCAGGGACAATAAAGTATGTTTCATTGACTTAATTTCAGATCCCTTCTGAGAGCAGTTTATCTCTCATGTCCATCAGCTCCGTCAGACCGGCCTGAATCTGTCCCGCCACCTCACAGATCTGCTGTGCGAATCTGCTCTTTGCCTCTTTCTTTAACTTTTGGGAATTTTTATCCGTGAAGAAGAAATCCATGCCGAGTGCGAACCCCTGAATCACACCGGAGGATCTGTTCATCACGCTGAGAGCCCCCGACGTCCCGCCTGCGATCTCGACTAGCCTCACGGTCTCTGCAGACTTCACCCTCACACCTTTCAGTTTCTCCATCTCTGAGTTGATATCATTCAAGTAAACCTCAATGCCGCTCATCTCACTTTGGTACTCTTTCAAGATCGACTCCACCTTTTTCCGGACCTGATTTGTTTTGACTTTCTTGGTGATGGCGGCGGATGCGCCGGTGACCCCGCCGGCGGCCGCGACCCCGACCCCGAGCGCGGCGACCGCTAGAGACGCGCCCATAGTCGCGGGAGCTAGCAGGATTCCCGCCACGACCGCCGCTCCGCCGACCGCTCCGGTCGTTCCTCCGGTGATGCTGGCGATCCTCGCCCCTTTCTGTGTTTTATCCAGGCCTGCGGCCACGGCCTCGAGCTCGGAGATCTGCCTTTGCAGAGAGCTTGCACAAAATGGCAGACGAGAAACATAGCGCTTAAGAGCATTTTTAAAATGTTCCTCTCGGTCCATGTCGGCCCTGCAAAGATAAAAGTGCATAAATGAGTGCATAAATGTATAAAATAAGCGCAACTCGTGCTACTGTTGAAATTAGGGATGCACCGATATGAAAATTTTGTCCGATACCGATAACCGATAATTCTTTATATTTAAATGCCGATAACCGATATATTGGGTGATAAATCTAAATCTCATTATAATTTTATGTAGCCGATATGACAGATTTTGCGCTGCACATGTTGCATTGAACATTATTTTCCTTTTTGAAGGGATTCCAATCATATTTCAGCAAATTCAAAAACATCATGTTGAACAGTGCGCATCTGTGTCTCAGCTGAAGGAAATAATACATTATTTATCAGCTTTAATATAACAATAACGATTACAGTAAAAATTACCATATATCGGCCGATACCGATATGGTGGCCGAAATATAGTGCATCTCTAGTTGGAATATATACATATATATAAAGAATCTAATGATTTACTTTACCTGGAGTCTGATCGATTTGTAGATCCTCCTGACACAAAATAACACAATTTTCGGTTAAGTGTGTTTAACCACATTAATTCAGCTTTGACATTCATTATTCCAGTATCTGCTGCATAATTAGATTGTAAAATGTACGAGTTTATTTTATTACAAATTGTATTCATATAGCACTTTTCCAAACAAATCAATGCAGTTCAAAGTGCTTTACATGCAAAAAAACAAACAAACAAACAATAGATACAATCGATTTTTTTTTTAAATTAGACCCATTAAAATACAGGAATGAGAATAGAAGTGTATAAGTATTAGCTAAGGCATAAAATAACTAAAAATTAAGAAAAACATATTAAATATATATTTAAAAAATCCATCATAAGATATTACAGAAATATGTTTTATGTTTTATATTAACAAAATATGTTTTTAATTTATGATTTTTAACTTAAACCCATTCATATTTTCAGCACATCTTACTTCCTCTGGAATGTTATTAGGTTATTGGCTAAAAGAAGGCTAAAAATCATAGTTTTCTATCATAAAGGTCCTACTCAAACAATAGAAATGAATGTCATTTCAATAAAGGCATTAAAATGTTGCATGAAGTGTTTTGTGTAGTTTGTCTCTTACCGTTCCCCTTCCAGCTTTTGCTGTCCTGATGGAAAGAGAGCAGAGCTTCAGTCAAATCTGAATATCTTTACATGATTCGATACAAAATATCAAATCAAGAGTTGTTTATTATAAAAGAAACTAACACACTTTACAGCAAGCTTGAGATGTTATTCTCTGAACTTCAGACGTCGACTTTAAAATCACCAAAACACATCAAACATAAGAAGTGACACTTGATCTGATGAATGACAAATACTTTATAATGGATATTTTTATGTCCTTTTATTGAGGTAGAATCATGAAAGTAATGACCTGCGAGTCCCTGTCCTGAAATCCCTCGTGACCCAGCAGAGCTGCCATGATAAAGACATCCCTCTGCATTTTGATCTGGAAACACACATAAAGTCATGATTTACCACTGTGTTTATTTCAAACATCTCAAACCTTTCATTAATGACAGTCAACTATTTTAGCTACAGGGTTCGTACACTGTAAAATCAAATTACAGGACTTTCAAGGAGTTTTCAAGCACTACTTTTGTAGTTTTCAAGGACTTTAATCAGAAATCTTATCAAACAATATCTTTATTATCTTTCAAATTCTAAAAAAGGTAAATAGATAAATAAAAATAAACCAATAAAAGGTACAAATAAAGTACAGCGGATGCAATGACTGTGGAAACTTTAACCATTGAAAGGATACGATGACAAAGATATTTCCTTATGCAAACTGTTTTTTTCTCCCATGAATATATGATTGATCTGAAGAATGAAAGCTGTATACTTGAATATTTATTAGCAATATCACACTCATAGTCATGTGAAATAGATCTATATCTATATCAGACGGACTGCAGCTTCATTATGTGTGAAAATATTGTTATATCGATAAAATTAAACACTAATAATTTCACATATAAAATGTCTTTCAATGATTCAAGCTTTTCAAGAACCTTTTTATAAAGATGGCTGTTTTCAAGGGTTTTCCAGGACTTACATTTCAAAAAGTCAAATTCAAGTAGGATACCTTGTAACCCTGTAGCTAGTTCTGTTAAAGCTGTAGTGGAATATTAGTTTTATTTCCATTTTCTGCAGAGTTTAGCTTGCATTACCCCGTCTTCCCTGTAGTACTGCTGAGCAGCCAGTGGGTGGCGCTCTCCGCTCTGAAGAGACTCATGCATCCTCACCAACTGCAATGAGAACAATCAACATGTTTACGACCCAGTCCGCGCTTTCGTGATGTTTACGTGTAATGCTTAACTCCATTAATGAGAATGGCATATTTAATCTAAATGTGAATAGGTGTAAAACATATTTTATTTATTTAAACTGTTAATGTGAACATACACTGTATTTATGATAAGGACTCATAATGAGGATTTAAAGTGTTTTTCCTTCATCAGTCACTCAGATCTCCACATAGGATCTCCATCGGTGTCGCCAAAACGTTCGTACTGCGCATGATCAGAGTTTGCGTGCAGGTGCACATTCTCCCGTCAAGCCTTGTCCAAATCATAGGCTGTGTCCGAAATCTCCACTCAAACCACTACTCCCTAACCCCTATGTAGGGGGTAGGAAGTAGAGCACTATATAGTGAGCTCACCAGCATAGTAGAAACACCACTTTCGGACACTACTCGATCGTCTCTCGGCGCCGTTGATTAGTTGATTACGGCATTACTGTCGCACTATTTAAACGCGCCATCATCTGTCAGCTGGTGCAGAGCCAGCTCTGGGCTAATAGATTTTTTTTTTATAAATACATTACATTATATTGAGCTTATTTCTCCATAATTGTAAAATTAAAAGTCATTTCTGGCCGTTTCTGTTATAATGCGTCACTCCACACATGATTATAACTTATAAACATAAATAAAATTAATACACATTTTCATATATTTTCATTTTCGCATCACACCGTTTTCTCTTGCCTGTCGACATTAGAAAAAAAACCCAGATCTACATTATCAAATATCTTGCTCATAATACTCTTAATAAAACAGCTTTTAGACTCTGTAGAGATCCCACTCAATATTTCTCTTTTTTGTTTTGTTTTTGTTCTCGTGATTCAGAAGATTTCGCGGATTAGCAAAAGAAACAGGATTTCTTGACAGAAAACGAACATAACTTACATTTGTATGACAAATTCGTATTGTCGCGCTGCTCTCCTTGACGTCCATCCGCCATGTTTGCGATCAGCGCTAAGCATGATGGTATGTAGGGCTTGGGTTAGTGACCATCGGTTGTACACTACTTTTCAAAATGCATTCTGGGATTGAGTGGACTATATAGGGTATAATAATCATCACTATACATTCGGACAGCACTACAAAATGGCGAGCTCACTATATAGTCCACTATATAGTGAGTAATGGGAGATTTCGGACACAGCAATAGACTGTAAAAAAAGGTCCAAATACACACACTTGCGGTCTTGGCCACTAAAGAGCACGTGCACACAACTGGAAGTGCGTGCGCAAGACTTTCCTAGTGCCTTTAATGCACACTAAACCCACACTATCTCCAATAACTTGCTGCGTCCCAATTCGCCTACTTATACTACGCCCTAAAAGTATGTACTCTTTTTGTGAAGAAAAAGTACATACTTTTGAGTGTGTAGCAAAAGAGTAGGCAATCTTTGGGACATAGCCTACTACTTCGCCATCTTTAACGGACAGATCTGTCGCGTGCATCCTGTCACCGTAAACTGCCCTGTCGATCATCTCGTCACAGTTAAAATCCTCCATTCAATCTAATATAACTTTTTACCATTTCGGAGAGAATTGTTGTCGCACGTTCATCTGCCAGTCATGGGGCTTTCATGCCGAGACTCTCCTCATGTGTTTGGAATTTGAATATAATAATGCATTTAAAAGTTAATGGCTAAATGTATCTTTGCAAAAGATCAAAATGCTGCAGATGCAATATAATGTAGACAACATTGAATAAATACATTTTCGTGAGGTTAGATACTGATAATTAATCACTCAAACCCCTTTATCTAAACCTCTACCGTCGGACTCGCGCGTCCTCCATGTCTGTAGTTTTTGAACACTTTTCAGTCGTGTTTGTAGTTCTAACGTTCTAACCGAATCCTCGTCCAGCGCGCGATGGGTTGTGGGCAATATCAGCCGTTAGAGTGTGCAACGATCTGCACTTCGGATTGTGACCGGATATAGTAGACCATCCGGGTCTCTTTGGGACACTCATTTCAACATACTACGATTTGGGACGTACTAATTCTATTTTCGAATACTATTTAGGACGGATAGTATGCGAATTGGGACGCATCAACTGTATTCGAGGCTAAGCGTATCCCATCATGCATTATGTTCGGGAACTCGTGTGTCCCGAAATCGCGAGATGTCGAGGAAAACATTCCACTAATTTGATACATTTAATTTGGTAGTAAAAACATAAAGTGTGGCACATTTTATTGATGCAAAGATGATATGGTGTGTTTGTAGGCATTTTTTGTACAACATTTGCAATTGTTTTTATCACTTAAATTAATTTAATCTTAACACTTTATCACTTAAATAGAAGTAATCACTTAATTAGAAGCACCACAATTTTGTGATGCACCACAGTTTGTGTATTCTGTTAGTTACATAGTGACTACTGAACAGACATGTAGAAGTTTATTTTAAAATGCAAAATATTGAAAATATAATAAATAAAAGCTCTGTAAACACTTGCATTTTTTGTAAGACTATAAGCGTGTCCCATCGAGTAATCAAAAGTTTTACACACACTTTGCAGTCTTAACGCCTACTTGAACACTTGGGTCAAATAGAGAAAATAGGTCATTCAAGTAGTCAAGTGGTCAAGAGCAAGTAAGTGTGGGTATTTGGACAAGGCATTTGTTTTTATAAATCACAACTCATGCGTGGGAAGTACGGCTCTTTCAGGGTCTGTTTTGTGCGACGCTACGGTTATAAATGAGGCCCAGATCCAGGCCACATACTTGACCCAAAGTTGGGTTAAAACAGCCCAGCATTTTTTAGAGTAATATGAATCTGCCGCGCTCACGTGCTACAAGTAGGAGCTCTCGGAAAATTCGACAAGTTATAGTTATAAGTTACAAGGACGTGAGAGCTTTTTAAAAGTTGGAATCTCGTAATCATGGTAATATGTTATAGTGTGAAATGACGTCCCCTTTCACGAGCGCTAAAACGCTGTTTGGAAATCGCACATTGAATCTAAATTCTGAGTTTGACACCCATTTAGACAAGGCAAGGCAAGTTTATTTATATAGCACATTTCATACACAATGGTAATTCAAAGTGCTTTACATAGAAGAAATTAAAATAATCAAAACAAATAAGAATAATTAAAACAGTTTAGAATAAAAAATAAAATAAAGTACAGTAAAAACAGTCGGACGAACAGTGGCACAGTGCTCATTCAGTAAATGCATAGCTAAACAGATATGCATTTACAGGAATCCACTGGTCTGACTGGTTCAGCTGGTCCTGATCAATCCTCAGTCTGGTACTACAGAAAGCCTTTCACTTTAAATGCACAATCAAAAGCTTGAACTTTTATAAATATCCTGATAATCAATAAAGATGACAGATTCTCTCACCTTGCAGGGCTCTGGAGCACATTGCCTCATTCTCGCTGCTGGGTGAGGAGGAGCAGAAGGCTGAAGAACAGATCAGAAATCATTCAAAACCACTGAAGATCCTGAACTACAAAGGCACATTGAGCCGGATCAACTAAAGCCCAGATTAGAAGGAGAAACACTGATCTAGCTGCGTTTCTAATGTCCAAACTCAAGGGAGTGTGTATAGTTCACTAGTGTGTTTCTGTTTGGAGTTTTATTCTTCTCTTTTAGATTTCAATATTAAGTATTTCAGTGAAAATGTGATTCATATCAATGGATTCGTTTTCACGGAATGGGGATCGTTTTGACAATGGTGTCGCCTGTACGCGGAAAACTCAAAGGAAAAACTTCTCCGCTTTAAGCATATTGTTGTCGTGTAAACAAACCACAAGTTCTCAAAAAATTCAACAAGTTGTAGTTGCGAGTTCTACGAGGACATTGACGCTTTTTATGAGAAGTTGGAATCTCATAATCATGGTAATATCACTAATATGTTATGGTGTGAAATGTTAACTGACAAGCTGAGCCATATCGCATTAATATCGCGGACGTATATCGCCCGCGATATTAATGCGATATGGCTAAGCTTGTCAGTTAATCACGGTTCTTTGTAGTAAATGCCGCTCCATCTGAAAGCAGGTGAAGGCGATTTACTACTAATCAAGGAACCGGCTTTACTGACGAGATGCGCATAACAATGTGATGCGATATATCGGCCAGCCCTACCTCCGGCCCATGGCTGCGCCTAGAAATTCTGTCCATAAAAATTATGAACAGAATTGGCGACAAAGGGCAGGCCTGCCGGAGTCCAACATGCACCGGGAAGAAGTCTGACTTACTGCCGGCAATGAGAACCAAGCTCCTGCTCCGGTCGTACAGGGACCAAACAGCCCTTAACAAAGGACCACGGACCCCATAATCCCGGAGCACCCTCCACAGGACGCCGCGAGGGACACAGTCGAATGCCTTCTCCAAATCCACAAAGCACATGTGGACTGGTTGGGCAAACTCCCATGAACCCTCCAGCACCCTGTAGAGAGTATAGAGCTGGTCCAGTGTTCCACGGCCGGGACGAAAATCGCACTGTTCCTCCTGAATCCGAGGTTCTACTATCGGCCGTATTCTCCTCTCCAGTACCCTGGCATAGACTTTCCCAGGGAGGCTGAGAAGTGTGATCCCCCTGTAGTTGGAACACACCCTCCGGTCCCCCTTCTTAAAAAGAGGGACCACCACCCCGGTCTGCCATCCCAGTGGCACTGTCCCCGACCGCCACGCGATGCTGCAGAGGCGTGTCAGCCAAGACAGCCCCACAGCATCCAGAGACTTGAGGTACTCAGGGCGGATCTCATCCACCCTTGCCACCGAGGAGTTTTTTGACTACTTCGGTGACTTCAGCTAGGGTGATGGACGAGTCCACCTCCGAGCCCTCAGCCTCTGCTTTCTCAATGGAAGACATGTCAGTGGGATTGAGGAGATCCTCGAAGTATTCCTTCCCCCGTCCGACGACATCCCCAGTTGAGGTCAACAGCCGCCCACCTCCACTGTAAACAGCATTGGTAGGGCACTGCTTCCCTCTCCTGAGGTGTCGGACGGTTTGCAAGAATCTCTTCGAGGCCAGCCGATAGTCCTTCTCCATGGCCTCACCGAACTCCTCCCAGGCCCGATTTTTTGCCTCCACAACCACCCGGACTGCAGTCCGCTTGGCCTGCCGGTACCCGTCAGCTGCCTCAGGAGTCCCACAAGCTAGCCAGGCCTGATAGGACTTCTTCTTCAGCTTGACGGCATCCCTTAATTCCGGTGTCCACCACCGGATTCTAGGATTGCCTCCTTGACAGGCACCGGAGGCCTTACGGCCACAGCTCCGAGCGGCTGCGTCGACAATGGAGGTGGAGAACATGGTCCACTCAGACTCAATATCTCCAGCCTCCCTCGGGATCCAGTCGAAGCTCCACCGGAGGTGGGAGTTTAAGATCTCTCTGACAGGAGACTCGGCCAAACGTTCCCAGCAGACCCTCACAGTACGCTTGGGTCTGCCGAGTCTGTCTACTCAAACCCCTCCACCACGGTAAGGTGGCAGTTCAAGGAGGGGCCAAACGTTGGGTTAATTTTTTTAAATTAACCCAATGGCTGGGTTTGTCCATACTTGACCCAAAGTTGGGTTAAAACAGCCCAGCATTTTTTAGAGTAATATGAATCTGCCGCGCTCACGTGCTACAAGTAGGAGCTCTCGGAAAATTCGACAAGTTATAGTTATAAGTTACAAGGACGTGAGAGCTTTTTAAAAGTTGGATTCTCGTAATCATGGTAATATGTTATAGTGTGAAATGACGTCCCCTTTCACGGGCGCTAAAACGCTGTTTGGAAATCGCACATTGAATCTAAACTCTGAGTTTGACACCCATGTTTACAGGAATCCACTGGTCTGACTGGTTCAGCTGGTCCTGATCAATCCTCAGTCTGGCACTGCAGAAAGCCTTTCACTTTAAATGCACAATCAAAAGCTTGAACTTTTATAAATATCCTGATAATCAATAAAGATGACAGATTCTCTCACCTTGCAGGGCTCTGGAGCACATTGCCTCATTCTCGCTGCTGGGTGAGGAGGAGCAGAAGGCTGAAGAACAGATCAGAAATCATTCAAAACCACTGAAGATCCTGAACTACAAAGGCACATTGAGCCGGATCAACTAAAGCCCAGATTAGAAGGAGAAACACTGATCTAGCTGCGTTTCTAATGTCCAAACTCAAGGGAGTGTGTATAGTTCACTAGTGTGTTTCTGTTTGGAGTTTTATTCTTCTCTTTTAGATTTCAATATTAAGTTTATGTTTCAGTGAAAATGTGACTCATATCAATATTGTAGCCTATATGTTATCCTTAATATTTTTATATATTAATAATGACATTATAAGTATAGAAATATAAATGGTGTAATAAATATAACATTTAAAGCTGCAGTCCGTAGCTTTTTGGGGTTAAAAATGATCCAAAATAAATTTTTGAGCAAGTACATAACCAGCCAGTGTTCAAAACTCTCTGCTTGCCGTAGCTCGATTGAAACCGGTGAGCTTTAATAATGTTTGTAACTCCAGCGGTTCTGGTGGATTTCCGTGCGAGACTCGAGCATGTCTTTGCGTCATTACGTCACATCTGTACACACACATCTGTACACACACATCTGTCACAGTTTCATTTCTCCTTGAATAAAACTTTTTTTGGCATTTAGGAATTCTATAAAATGGATTAAAGAACCCTATAGTTTTCCATACAGAACTCCATTAAACTGTTGCTTTTCTACGAGTCGGAACACAAACATCAATGCCAGTGGAAAAACATGTTTAAATTGTATGAAATAGACATTTTTAGGTTTAGAGTACCAGTCGAATCACTTACGTTTGCCATCAAGGTCTTGTTTCTGTAGATGTGTAATGCTCAAGGTCTTGTTTCTGTCTGTCTGTATGCGTGAGAGACGAGCTCTTATACAAAAATCTCAGTCATAAGTCATGCAGAATATGTGCCTATCCTCACTTCAAAATGCTTTCACTTACGATAGAAACGATTCTCAACATTATCTTCCAAATGTCATGTGTCAATTTTTGACTTTACCTCTCCCTAGTTTTTCATAGTAAACATTTCTTCAAGTCCTTGATTTCTGAATTGTAATTATAGTGAATTGATGAATTGGATTTTGAATTATTGTTCTATTATCTGGTCAGTAAACTGTAAACATTTGATTTTATTCTGACTGACTGTAAAATTTTTCTCCCAAGTAGATTAAAGTGTACGTGGGAAACCACGACTTGGCCAAGCTATTATAAGAGAAGTAATGTTGATCAACTTATATCTGTAGTAGTGGCCATATCTTTACTGAAGTAAACAATACTTTAAATTCAAGTGTGTATGCAAGTGTATGCCAATTCAAGGGGGCTATATAAAAGTATCTTTGATTGTGTAAGGGTGAATCCTTACAATCTTTATTATCTAAATGAGTCTCTTGAAGATAGTGAGGACTGGAGTGGTTTAATGGCATGAGAATGAAAGATTTTATTAGATGCCATAATTCATCCAGGCGATGACGATCCTCACACACTCCTCGATGTCTTCCATCTGGGACTGATAGTTTCTCAGGATTTTCTCCACGTTCTTTCAGTAGTTTAGTGAGTTTTGGATCTAACAAACATGTTGTCGGTTTAGATGTAATGATAAGTTTATTTAGCTCTTCCTGTCCTATAGTTGTAAACAAGGACGTAGGTTTGTTTTTGAGATCGGTGGGAACATTCCCAGAAGCTGAGGAATCAGGAAATGATTATGAGGATTAATAGGATAATATTAAAGCTACACTGAGTGATTTTTACCCCCATCTAGCGGTGAAAAGGTATATGACCATCCAGTGAATATTAGTTTCTGTTCCTCTCAATTCCGATTTCGTTTTAACTCCTACGGTGGCCAATGTAGTCCAAGATTAACATGGCTTCCAGTTCGACCTCGTCCATGAGTGTTCCTTCAAGTGATGAGGTTATTTTAGAAAACTATTATAATTTGCAGTAATTCAATTTGTCAGGTAACATATAGGTTATGACATCTATGTAAAATGAATAATAGTTTGTTTTCGTAATTTTTTTACCATTTCATTGCTAACATCAGTTATCAGGTTCCCAGACGAATGCAAGCTAATCTTAGTAAAGTAACTTTTATTTTTTAACTTTTAACTCTTTTTCGCTTCTTTGGCGACTCTGATACGTATCCTCGAGAATAAGAGTGATCCTCCATCAGCAACAGACTTTCAAAAAGGCTTTCAGGTTTTTATACATCAGTCTCAAGCAATCCCCCTCTTCACATTCGACACGGTGCCATCGAGTGTTAAAACGCGAAAGGCGAAGCTTGAATTAACGGGTATGTCCCTCTTTGGCTAATGTACTTTCAAGATGGAGGAGCAACATGGCGACCGACATTAGAACCCCTTACCCGTATGTATTTTCAATGGCATATTATACACTCACGAGAATATTTTATTACTTGAACGAAGTAAATATACATTAATGAGCACATATATTTTTGAAAGAACTAAGTGTTTTTAGCAAAGAATAAACTAAAAAAGTTACACAGTTTAGCTTTAAGGTTTTTAGTCTATACTGACCTTAACAATATGTTAATGACCCCAAACATTTGAACACTAGTTTCGTAGCGAGCAAGCATCCAATAGTGCACAAACTCCAGATGTGGTGAAGCACTAAAGCGTGTCGGTCCGGCAGAACGGGCTCATTTACTGGACGATCCATCAGCGGATCATCATTCCTCTACCAGACACATGCAAGACAGCTTTACAACAACATTGATCTTTACCTCTAAACACATGAATTTAAATGCCATCAGACAGATAAAGATGAAGCTCTACGTGGTTAGTGATTACTTTCTGAGATTGAATGCAACATCTACTCAGTCAGATCGGCAATATAGCTTCTTTATTTCTTAACAAATAAACTTCACTCTAAAGGTTGTGTAAAGGTGCATCTGTGTGTTTTTAACACAGAAGACACTCGTCTGTCCAGAAACGCTTCATTCTCCTGTTCGATGACGACTGTGAATGTGTTGGTGGACTTTTAAGCAAACGATCCATGTCTTTAGTTTCCCTCGAGGGTTTGTGTTGAACAAAAAGCGTGTGTTTATTAACTTCACTGGTGAAGCATGAAAAGAAACATGGTTACACAAACAAAAGTTGAAAAAACAGACGTTCAAAAAACAAGATATTCAATAAAACACAATATCTGCAAACCAGCATCGATTCCAGAAGGACGATCCCAGGATTAATATCACTGTCCTGCGGGAAAAAGTCCTGACAGACGTTATAGATTTGAGAAATACTCCTTCTGGAACTTCTGGAACTCGTCCTCGGTGAAGACGGACTCCTCCGCCGGCTTTCTGGCGGGTCGGTCCGGTTGATGACAAGCGCGGCGACTGGATTTCTGCTCTACGATCTAAACAAAACATACATTTTTAAATCATTTAACATACATAATATCACACAGATTGAATAGGGCTTTTCACTCTGCGTTTAACCCCGGGTTATCCTCGTTCTGATCCGCACTTTTAACGGGTTTATAAAATGAGAACCGGATTAGTGCCGGTTTAGCATTGTGATGCCAAACTTGTGAGGTGTTTAGGCTAAGAACGATAACTATAACCATAACAATAACTATATAAGCGAATATTCTTTTATATTGAGAAAACTATATCTTTAACGTTATAGTTATCGTCCTTGGTTTGAACGGATCTTTAGACAGTCCCTCCAGTTTTTCGCGATTCTGCATAATTCCTAATTTAACCGCAAAATAATCACAAAAATTCAAAAAAAGACCTCACAAAACATTAAATTATAATCACCCAATTGAAATATCTCTTGTTAAAGTTTCAATGCATTTTTACGTGGATACAGATGTTGCGCACGCGTGATGTCTGTGAGCGGTCTGTCGGAAACATTGCGAAAGAAAAAGCGTCTCTCCTGCCCTCTCAGCGCCCAGGTTTTCATTGAGCAGGACGGCAAACTTATTAACGCGTTTAACATGATTGAATGACATAACAAAAAGTATGATATGCTCGATGGTACTAAAAAGAATGATTAAAAGCGCAGTATACCGTGAAAGAGAACTCATTTCAGCCAGTCGAGTGACAGTCTGTCTCTGACTGCAAGTGTGTGTGTGTGTGTGTGTGTGTGTGTGACTGACTGACTCACTGCGTGTCACCGCCTGTCGGCCTAGTTAGAATATTGAATTCTCTTTATAGTGCTTGAACAAATACCCATAGCTACAATTACTTCAAAATATTCATCTTGGCAAGTATTTACGTAAAACAATAACTGATTGGGACGTTTGTCATTACTGTAGTAGGTCTTAAAGTGACAGTAACCTAATTTACCTGCTGTTGTCAGTGTTGTTAATGTTAATCAAGCAACAACAATAGGCTACAGCACAATAAAAAATAAAAAAAAGAATTTGATTAGACCAAATAAACAAGCTTTATTCATTTTGTTTGTGATTTGTGTCATGTATGACTATTGTGCATCTGACATAATACTATTATGGTAAATGTGATGTCCTAATTATAAAATATAAAAATCGCAAATTTTTTCACAAATTTCTGGAAATTACCAAAATCAGTCATTTTGATCGCAAAAATCACACAAAAAAATCGTGAAATCCTGGAGGGACTGTTTAGAAGGTTACGACTAGATGCTTAGCATTGCTATGAGGTTGCTTAGTGATTGGTTGCTTAGCATTAGCATGTTCCAATTTGCTAAAATAGCAAAAAACTTTTCAAAAAGAGGGAAAAATAGAGAGATTGATAACGCAGTCAGAACAGAGAAAGATGTTCTCTCCGTCAAAAAAGCTAAGTTATAGTCAAGTTATCTGTGATACATCAAATCATCGTAAAAAGAAGAAAAAAAAAGAAATCATTCTAGTAATAGACGGTTGGCGTTATGCATGTCAAAATAAGTCACTTTTTAAAAAGAAAATTCGCTGCTAAAAGTAACTCCAAATTCCTTAATTTTCCAGTCAAAATTGCACGTTTATTTTAAAGAGACCACAAATATTTTAATACATTTCCAGTTATGATTTTTGCCAGATTGTGATTTGCACGTAAACACGTAAAAATAGCTACCTAAAAGAAGTTTAAGTTGATTAGAGTTAATATAATAAATGTAATGTATGTTATAAATGTACATAATTAAAATATAAAAATCTTACGATGCTAATGACCGTTAAACCAGTCATCACAGTCTGTGAAAAGTGTCCACTCTCGCGCCTTTATACGGGTCATGTGGTGCGTTTGTCCAATCAGTGACAATGACACACGAATATGCAAATAAGGACGTTAACCCAGATGCACAGTGTTAAACCGGTGTATGAACACACAGGGTTAACTAGCTCCAGTGTGAAAAGCCCTGTGTTCGACCGGATAACCCTGAAGAGATTCAGACCTTGGTTGCGTGGCTGCTCTGAGTTTTACTAGCAGAGGACAGGAAATACTTCAGATTTAATCCGAGTTTGCTCTTCTTCTGTTTCTTTCTGTATTCGTCTGAGAAAAGCAGAAACATTGGTCAGCTGGCGTAACGTTACTAACAGAGCGATGAGGTTTGAGGATGAGAGATTTACCCAGAGCGGATCGGATGTGTTTGTCTTTGACTGTGTTTGTGCTTCTCCGCGAGGATCCTCCGGGTCTCTGGATCTGCCGGATCCGCTTCTGGACGCCCTGCTTATCGGTGCCGATCCGCTTCATCAGCGCACACTTACGAGAGCTGCTCTTCTTCGGCCTGTGCTTCACTGCATCTACAGACACCGACACAAAAACACTTTTATATTTATTATTTAGCCTTTGATTTCACACAAATAGCTATTACAAACTTACCCTAGTGAAAAAAGTATACTTTATTGTATTTGAAATATATTCCCTTTTTTAAAAGTAAATTGCAAATATACTAACAAAAATTTTCATGTTTTCCATTTTCACAATACAACTTTTAACACACTTTAAAATAATTGTACTTTAGTATATACATACATATATATATTATATGAATATATTTTAGAAAAATATACTTGAAGTGAAAACTCTCTATTTTTTAACAGTGTATTTATTTGCACTTTAGTATATTTTTTTAACTGTTTGTTGAAAATGATCCTTCCACAAAGTATACTTTCAAAATACATTATAGTATACAATAGTATATTGTACAAAGTATAGCCAAGTAATATTTGTTTATTAATGTGCATTTGTTATTGTAGACATTAATGTTATCGTTTACTCAAATATAATACACTTAAGGTATATTGCTACACTCGTAATGAATTTGTAGTGTACTTGTAACACAAATAAAGTAAACTTTAATATCACTAATCAAGCATGTAATTAGTCCCTACACATGCTTATATTTAAACCATACTTGAAGTTGTTCCAATTTAGCACACTACTAAATACACTTAAAGTTATGATTTTCTACAATTGAATTACAACTAAAATATACTTGGTACAAAATTGGTTGTTCCAAAATAGCACACTTCCAATTTACTAATAATTAACACACTTCAGAAGTACACTGAATTAGTCTGGCTGCAAGTATAACTTACTTAGCATATTATTATTTTTCACCAGGGAATACTAGCAATCTAGATAAAAAAAATCGACCAGTTACCTTTCTCGCTAAACAGTTCAAGTCCCCTTCGGATCAGTGATGCGGACATGATCAAGCTGATGAAAATAAATGTAGATAAACATAGAATATAATAAAGCGTTGGGGGTTTTTCAAGCTAACATGTGAATTATCCGTGTGCGCCACAACAAAGCGTCGGTCAGGAAACACGAGCTCCAGAAACAACGTTCCGCCTGTTGATTAAAGTAGAGCTAGAACGCTCTCAAAACTAACGCTAGACACGGTTCTCTCAAAGTTATAAACAAACCTTCGTTCATATAGTTATCTGGTCTTTAATAATGTTCTCAAAACGTTAGCACAAAAACAAAGGAACAAAAAAGTAACGTTTATTTTCGTTAGGGACGTTCCGGTAGAGAACATTCAGAAATAACATTTTCATTACGGGAAGGTTAGTAAAACGTTCTTGGAAGAATATTTTTGTTGGGAAGTTCTATCATCCATCCATCCATCCATCCATCATCCATCCATCCATCTATCATCCATCCATCCATCTATCATCCATCCATCCAATCCATCCATCTATCATCCATCCATCCATCTATCATCCATCTATCATCCATCCATCTATCATCCATCTATCATCCATCCATCTATCATCCATCCATCCATCTATCATCCATCCATCCAATCCATCCATCTATCATCCATCCATCCATCTATCATCCATCTATCATCCATCCATCTATCATCCATCCATCCATCTATCATCCATCCATCTATCATCCATCCATCTATCATCCATCTATCATCCATCCATCTATCATCCATCCATCCATCTATCATCCATCTATCATCCATCTATCATCCATCCATCCATCCATTGTGGCAGATTTTCCCCTAGACTGAAGTTTACTCGGGCAAAAAGAGTACAACAGTTTTTATAGAATAAGAGCATGGCAAAGGTGACATGATTCATTACATAATTTTTCTCCCAAATGATTGGTTCTTATTCAGCAAACTCTTCTGTTGGTAGAAGCTTTGTTATTCAAAGTCATGAGTTTATATATTTAAACATCTGTAGTTTCACTTCCCCCTTGGGTATATATAAAAATAAATGTTATCATTATAATTAATTATAAAAACCTATCTATCTATCTATCTATCTATCTATCTATCTATCTATCTATCTATCTATCTGTCTGTCTGTCTGTCTGTCTGTCTGTCTGTCTGTCTGTCTGTCTGTCTGTCTGTCTATCTATCTGTCTGTCTGTCTGTCTGTCGGTCTATCTGTCTATCTATCTATCTTTGCTGTCGTTTCCACCGGTCTCAAATATGTTTTTGTAATTTTCTGCTCAACAACAACCTTGTCTCTGCAGCGTCTGTCACCGCATGTTTTATAGCAAAGTCTGGCATGTTCACGTTTTATTACAGTTTTTCTCAGACGCTTTGGTACACTTCTCGAATCATCCTCGACATTTGTAGTAAGTGCATTTCTCAAAGCAATTCGTACAAATAGCAAAAACTGTATTTCCTGCAAAAGCCAGTCTCTTGCTCACAATCCTCAGTTCATCTCTCAGAAGTAAATATCTGTGTCAGCGCATCAGAACAACAAGTGCTTGTGTTTGTGTACGGATAACACAGTCAAACTGCTTAGTCATGTTGTCAGTATAACAGTGTACTCTGGAGATGTTCTGATGTAAACTATGGATACAGTTTTGATGACCATTATTGTAAATTGTAGGTTACACACCTTAGTGTGTGTGGGAGTTTGATTGCAAGAGACTGGACAAGATTCACATTTACGCTTTTACTGTTTGTACTGTAATTTGTTGACAAACCATGTCATTGCGATACAGAAAGCAAAAGACAGCACTGCAAAGCACAAAGAAAAAAAACAACAAAAAACAAAAAACAAAAGTAGAAATGTGAACAGGACAGATTTAGAAAAAAAGTCTAATGGAAATGTATAGAACTATGCTTGATTATGACAGCTTCAACCATTTTGCATGTAAAAACATAAGCTATGAACTAATGCCTAAATGTTTTGTGTGTGTGTGCGGGGGGCTATTCAACAGAGACCCATTATAATACATTTTGATCAACATGACATTAGCAACTGATAATGTAGGAAACATCAGAGAATTGCACATAATCATTTGCATGATGTACCAAAGCATTTGCAACTTGTTCAAAGAAATAAGAAACTGTTTTTTTGATGTGCAGAAGTGACTGATGATGTGAAGATTGAACAGGTAGTTTTGAGAATTTCAACTCTGATCTGAGAAATGTACCAAAGCGACTGAGAAAAACTGTACTGACATTTAGATGACATTATGACGAACATCTGAGTGTCTCGACAAGTCATAGATTGTGACAGTGCTGATAATCTCGTGCTGTTTTGAGATCAGCCAGGGGTTTTGACAGTGTTGAAATCGTACAGTCGCTTGACCAACGTTTGTTTGCTTCAGTCCAAACTTTCAACACAGAAATGTCAAAACAAAGGAGATTTTGAACATGCATGTAGAATCTCTGAAAGATATGAAACTACTGAAGCTTTTTTTTATTACTGGCATTTTGGAAACTGAAAACATGTCTGTGTTTTGTAGGCAGGCCGTTTAAACGATCAGAAATCTTAGCTACAGTTGTAATCGAAATTATTCACCCCCCATTGCAAAACTGGTTTATTGGCAAAATGTACAGACTTCAGATGTTTGCAATGAACAAATCAAACAAATGTAATTGACACATGTAGTGTATTATCTAATGATGTACACCGTCCCGAAGGGGGCGCTAGAGTTACAGGTCTGTGCACAGATTCTCATTACATTACACAAATCAGTGCAAGTTCAAGTCTTTTTATACCACTTTATTAACAAACTGTAGAAAACAAGTCAATGTACATTCAAATTCAAATGCGTTTTTGAAAATACAAAACAAGTCCATGTAGCCTACATTAAAAATGTGAAGGTAGGGGTTTTCAAAATACACATTTAAAAAAAATGGCCTTATAATGTAAATGTGTTGCTAATTGTAGGCAGGCCTGATTACTAAAAGTTAATTACTACTAAAAGTTATTAAAAAGTTGTATCAATTGGGAAAAAACTAGGCTATAGTCTAAAAAGTTGACATAAACATTCATATTTGGGAAAAAATGATAAATGCATTCCCATTCGTAGCCTATTCAGGTCAAATCACCGAAATAACGTCATTTAGGATGAGGAAAACGCATTTCTGTGCCTGTGACGGAGATTTTAAGGAAAGAAAAGCGAGGGGATTTTTAGAGGAGCTTTTCTGACAGAAGTGAGACGCGGTTTCTACAGAAGCGAGAAACAAACCGCAAAGATTTTACCATTGTATTCTCTTCAAACGAAAACACAGAGAGAGAGAGCTAAAGATATAACGAAAAGGGAAACCCTTTATCTCAAAAACCTTGAGTAAATCAAGGTCTGAAAGTTGACTTGAGCTCCCGCTGGACGACGGAGAGATGGAGAAGAGCAGGTCAGTTTCTTCATGTGTTTCAGTATATCGGGTTATTTAGGGCCAAGAAACGATGATCATTTTCTGAAATATATTGTTAATATCTCAGAAGCTGATGTCAAGCTCTCAGACTGATTTTAAAACGTAATTTTGACCCTGAAATGGGTCATACATTAATGAGCATTACATGAGCTGTCGGATTAAACACAGCGCTGGTTCAGGGATGAAGAACGTGTTTAAAATGCATTGACAGTTCAGTTGAGTGAACATGTGCTGTTAAACTGAATAAACCAAGCAAACTATATTTCCACAAGACCACAACTTAACACTGAACTAGGAGCCCGTAGTGTGTGTGTGTGTGTGTGTGTGACTGCTGGGATGGATGATGGTGTTTGTGATTAGTGGAAAGTTTTAGGGGACAGAGAAGGATGTGACAGCAAAGGTGTGAGTGTTGGAGGATGTAGAGGCTCTCTTTTCTCGTAATCCACTGTGTGTGTGTGTGTGTGTGAAAGTGTTTGTGGTTTAGATATTTTTTGCGAAGGAACAAGATAGCCTAAAATGGACTATAATTCACCCCATCAGTTGCTTCAGCCTGCTAATATTTTAGTGATAATGAGAGTTGTAAATAGAGATCATCAGTAAGCTCGCTGAATGTTGTAGAGAGAGAGAGAGAAAGAGAGAGAGAGAGAGAGAGTGTGTGTGTGTGTGTGGTAGCCTAATTCCACACGTTTTTCACCGACCTAAATGTCTAGAATAGATCCCCTGTTTTGCGCAACTTTAAACGTTATCTCAAACCCTCTCTCGCTAGTGGTTTAATGAAGCGGTTATTTTGTTTTTGTTATCTTGTCCAAATAAGTTAGGTCAGATGGTTTTAAGGGAATATGAACCCGTTAGGTTTGTCATGTGTCAGTGAGTCATATATGTTGTGCTTTATAGATGTGCACGCGCACATAAAGGTCATAATGCTGTTTATGAAGAAGTATCGGGTGTTTTTCTTCGGACGGACTTTACCGTTTCCCTCATGGATGTTGATTTAAACCTGTTGACACGAGCTGAAACACAACTGTGAAAAGCTGTGAAAGTTTCTCTCTGTTTCGGTTTCGCCTCAATAATTTTTCAATTTGGATCTCAATTCAGAGGTTGTAATGGCCGAAATGACTGACTGAAACACAAGCGAACGAAATATACACCTCGTCAGGCAAAAGTTGGTTAGCCTATAGCCTACTTTAACATGTGAATATAGTAGGCTATTCAGAGAACTTATCGATCTTGTTCTCTGTATGCTAACATGTGTTATAAATGTGTTTCCTCTATGGGCTCTTTTTTGCCCAATGCACGTAAATAAACTCAATTTTCACTCCCACTACTGCTTATTTCATTTGAAACAATGTTCACAAGTGACTAGAGATTACTGAGGGCATTTTCGCATAATTATAAGACTTGTTGTAGCCCAGCGTGTATGTAGCCATCTAAAATAAAATAAAAATCACATATATTTGCATAATTGAAACAAAATTACAGCTTGATAATTTCATCTCAAGAAAAGTATCATTTTTTAAAATAATTATTTTGAAAATAAAAACATTTTCATTTTTGCATAATTTAAACAAAATTACAACTTGATTGGAAGTTACGGTAAATACATTTATTTAGCCTACCGTAATTTTGAAAATTAGTTATTAGTTTGTTTTTGATGTAATTTGTTTTTGATGTAATAGTTTAAAATAATATTTGTCGAAAAAAATTATGATTTCTTATCATTTCTTATCATTTATCATCATGTTGAAATTTGTCTGGTGTTGTATCTTTTTCTAATTATTTAAATCTATTGTATTTTATCTAAATACCTATATCTATATATAATTGTACAGCACTTTGGTCAACCTTGTTGTTTTTAAATGTGCTATAGAAATAAAGCTTGATTGATTGATTGATTGATTGATTGATTTAAAGTTGAAAGTTGCATAAAATGCGCTTAATATAATGTGCGCATAGCACAAATACGAGGAAGTCTAAGACCGGCTGAGGGTCGTGGAAATTCCCTATAAAGTTCTCATTTTCTTCACGTTTGACATTCAAATATTCAGCAATGGCCGTAGTGTAGTGTTGTAGTGTTTTGCTGCTTTAGTATTTATTGATTATTTCACATGTTTGTAAACTGTTCTGTCATTAATGAATAACTACAGTAACAAACGAGTAATGCACTATTAACTAGTAATGACTATTATCTATCAAGAAACTCTGAATAATGAATTAGTAAGTATAGCACTGATTCAATAGTTGAATAGTTCAATATTAGATGATCATACTGTTTTTTTCAAACCTCCCATGACTACTAAGAACTACTGGTTCATAATTAACATGAATAATGAATAATGTGTTATCAATTCTAAAGTAAAGATCATGACTCAAGTGTTACCAAATCCATCAGAAGGGAGTAATAATAATTAGGTTCAGTATCTAAAGTGAAAACTCTATAATGCCTGAAGTCATTGTGTGCTTTTGAGGTTTTTGTAAGGTTTTGGATAGTAATGACTCAAGCGCTACTACATCCTTTTATGAATCATTATCTGGATCAGTATTCTTGCGTTACTCACTTGTTCCTGTGTGAAGTTGTAAACTTAAAGGTTCCAAAAAGGTCTTTTTCATCCCCTTTTCTTCTTCTTCAATGCCAATGTTTTGTTCACCAAAGAATCTCTCAGTGATCAGTTCTTAAAATAACTTTTTTTTAGTGTGAAGAACATTAAAAAAATCTAAAGAAACATTTTCCACAGTAAAGAACCGTTTGTGGAATGGAAAGATTCCATGAATGTTAAAGGCTCTTCATGAAACCATGGATGCCAATAAAGACCTTTATTTTCAAGAGTGTAGCGAAAACATTCAATACATGCAAAGAGTCAGTATTTACAGTGTTAACCTTCTTCCTCATAACCTCTGCGATTCGCTCTGGCACGCTGGATATCAGATATCCATTCTTGCCTTATTTTCAACCCAAGGGCTGGGTAAATATAGGACAGAACACATGTTGGGTTAATTTTACCCAGCAAATTGGGTTGTTTATTTAACCCATCATACAGCGGTTGATTAATTTTTACTATAATGCTATAGCTTTTTTATTTTTACTTCATACATTAATTAATGTTAACAGATTAACTTAAATCCTCTAAACTTAAAAAAAAAAATACTCCACGCAACCACTGGTTTGAATGACAATTCCTTTATTTTTGATCATATTATATATACAAAATAGCATATTTTATATAGTTTTGAATAGATATTGCTTACATTTATTTTATGCAAGTGCATTCTATCATGCGAAAAGATCGACGTGTCACATTTGACCATTTTGACGGAGCTGCGCTGCTCTCTCCTGAAGAGGTCACAAAAAGTCTGTGAACCCAACCCCTGGGTTGTTATATCTGACCCAGAATCTGGGTTACACAAAACTACCCAAACACTGGGTTGTTACGTCTGACCCAGGAGCTGGTTAACACAAAAACTACCCAAACATTGGGTTGGTACGTTTGACCCAGGAGCTGGTTAACACAAAAAACTACCCAAACACTGGGTTGGTACGTTTGACCCAGGAGCTGGTTAACACAAAAAACTACCCAAACACTGGGTTGGTACGTCTGACCCAGGATCTGGGTTACACAAAAACTACCCAAACACTGGGTTGTTACGTCTGACCCAGGAGCTAGTTAACACGAAAATTACCCAAACATTGGGTTGGTACATCTGACCTAGGATCTGGGTTACACAAAAACTACCCAAACACTGGGTTGGTACGTCTGACCCAGGAGCTGGTTAACACAAAAACTACCCAAACATTGGGTTGGTACGTCTGACCCAGGATCTGGGTTACACAAAAACTACCCAAACACTGGGTTGGTACGTCTGACCCAGGAGCTGGTTAACACAAAAACTACCCAAACATTGGGTTGGTACGTCTGACCCAGGATCTGGGTTACACAAAAACTACCCAAACACTGGGTTGGTACATCTGACCCAGGAGCTGGTTAACACAAAAACTACGCAAACATTGGGTTGGTACGTCTGACCCAGGATCTGGGTTGCACAAAAACCACCCAAACATTGGGTTGTTGCGTCTGACCCAGGATCTGCGTTACACAAAAACTACCCAAACATTGGGTTGGTACATCTGACCTAGGATCTGGGTTACACAAAAACGACCTAAACACAAAAAATAACCCAAGTAACCCAAGTGTTTTAGAGTGTGAGGATCCAAACTGTCAATGTAATGATCTCCCGTCTCCTTCATTATCACTCGCCTTGTGACATGAAAATGCACGGATCGTCACCAGACTGCTCCTGGGTCGCTGGGTGAAGCTGCTCTTGCAGGACGTTTTGATCCCATTCTGCGTTCCTGCCAGTGTTTTTAAGCAGAATTAGGATTTAGAAATGTATACAATATTAAATGAGAAATCCCACTCAGTCGAACGGTTGATATGTCTTTTGAAGGTAATACAACCTGATGCTCACAGCTGCTGAAGATTAGCACATGAAGTTCATGTATAAAATAATGATGTAGTTCAGCTAAATATGAGTAACTGCGTGTTGCATAATAAAGTTAATTCATCTCTAACTGAAGGAGATTGTGATGATGTAAGGTCATCCTGTGCTGGAACTGAACGTTATACAGCCATAGTTTCATTGCGGTATATGTTCTTATGCAATAGACATTAAAGCTCACTAGATATGCTTCACATATTACATGGCATTTCTTTATCATGAGAATCAGCTTTTAAAGTTGAGCTTTTATGGGAGTTTCCACCATTAGGTCAAAGACATTTTTTTCATTAAAGGTCAAAATGGAAAAGTTGTTGATGAAACTGTAATATTGTTTATACCTTTCCTTTAATTAGGCTGTTTCTTGCGACGGTTTAAAGAGTTAAGAGTAGACTACTACATTATTCCTTTATCACAACTGTAGGTCAAATTCATAGATTTTTTTTGAAAATGACTTTAATTTATTCAGCCTTTTTCAGTCTTTCTTCACTCTTTAAAAGGTTTTGCATCAGTTCCGTATAAAGAACCTGTAACATCCACTGAATCTTTCCATTCCACCAAATTCTTTATAGTGGAAAAAGGGTTATTGAAATGCTCTTCACACTAAGAAAAACCAGTTTATTTTGAGAATTGATCAATGAAAGAACCAAAAATGGTTGAAGTACACATTGAAAATCCCCTAATCGGAACCCTTACTTTTAAAACGGTTAACAAGCAGCTTGGTGGAATTTATTCAAGTTTTACATGTTTCATAATGTAATTATACTGACTTTATAGTGCCCCCCCCCCCCCCCCCCCACACACACACACGTTCACACACACGTTCACACACTCATGTTAAACCTAAAATAAAAAAGCAGAAGAATATCGGAAATAGAATACATATTTTAACTTCTGTATCACGTCACACACACATTTTGAAACGAGCTTTATGATCCCACCCGGTCTTGCCTAATGCCGATGATGCCAGACCCGATGCAACGGCTGGTTTTACTCAGAATATCTATGAAGACTTGTAGAGGATGAGGTCGCATTCTTGTGACTCGGCCTGAATTCTCGGTACTGGTAAATGCATGACATCACAGGACACGTTATTAGACTCATTCACTAAATTTGACAGTATAACTGTGTTTTGTGCATTTCTGAAATGCATAACTTAGACAGTCTCCTCTGATAATAACAGATCACTCTTAATTGTAATGTGGACTCATTTACTGTAAAGCTGCTTTGAAATGATGTGTGTTGTGAACACATTTAGTTGAGCTCAACGATCATAGTTTATGAGATGTCTGATGAATTCTTCTGATCCTGGAAGTTATTATAAACATCAGTCTACAGTTATTCCTGCTC
>CM060596.1:46935857-46958357 GCA_030578255.1 Tiaroga cobitis
ATCTGAGGCTCCTCTCAGTACACGAGCGTTCAGAGAGTGTGTGCGGCTGCAGTACCGAACGCTTCCACTAGAGGAAACTCTCCATTCATTTACAATGCGTCATTTCTGTCCGCGAACAGCACACGTTTTACAGGACCATTTAACCTTTTCAAATCACGTGCATGATATTGTTTTGTGTTCACACAGCAAGTGACAAAACCTTTACTGAGTTTTGTACCATTCCAATGAAGTAAAAAACAACAACAAAAAAAACAACTTAAAATTGTACGGCCAAGATCAACCGTAAGGTTGTTTCACAGCAAAAAAAAAAAGGTTTCTACTCCATTTTTACTTTATCTACTTTATTGATCCTGGAACAACTTTACAATCAACCATTCAGATTTGATGTCAAGTTTAGGCTTCAACCAGGATCAGGTGCTTCTACACCAGTGTGTGCTCCTCTGATATTAGGGATAAGACACGGCTAGGGTCAGTGGTGCAGGAGGACTGTGTATGTGTGTGTGTGTGTGTGTGTGTGTGTGTTTGTGCATGCGTGCTTGCGTGCGTGTGTGTGTGTGTGCACACTGTGTTTATACAGGCAAACGTGTCTCTTGAGTGATCATTGCCTGACATTGAGTGGTGTTTGTGTTTCAGTAGTGAAAGTGGCTCCTCCTCAGAAAGTGGAAGTCTGCGGGCTCAGCGCTTCTTGGAATGTCAGTTTTACACACACACGCACACCAGTGTTTGAGGTCCAGTTCAGATCCGCTGCTCAGAGCTGGACGGTGAGCATCTCAACCGCATTCACACGAGAAAGGGCTTTTGTTAATCTCTTACACACGATTACTCTATACTCTACACCCAAAACACACACACACACACACCTGTCCTACTGCACTGACACAGAGACACACACACACACACACAACATGCAAAAACGTCACACATCGGAACACCTCAACAAAGCTCTTGTTTTATCATCATAACTTTATGTACACAAACCAGTGACTCACTCTTACACACCTCGGTATCAGTGCATTGATGTTGCGTTTCAATGCAAACCCATGAGCTGTTAGTGTGTGCATGAAGGAGAACTGTGTTTAGTGTGTTTAGTGTTTTCAGGGTTTGTACGAGCTGCTTTAAAGGACTTTTTGAGCTGTGAGTGTGATAGAGTATATGAAACAGCTTTCATTCTTCAGGTCAATCATATATTCATGGGAGAAAATATCAGTTTGAATAAGGAAAGCGATGTCTTTGTCATCGTATCCTTTCAATGGTTAAAGTTTCCACAGTCATTGCATGTTGTTTATCTATTTACCTTTTTTAGAATTTGAAAGATAATAAAGATATTGTTTGATAAGTAAGATCTCTGATTGAAGTCCTTGAACATCAAAAAAGTAGTGCTTGAAAAGTCCATTTTACAGGATCTGTACGAACCCTGTGTTTTGCAAAAAGTTTGTTTTACACTTGATCTGAAGATACACGAGTTACGAGTGTGTGTCTCAAGTGTGTGAGTGATTGTAAAACAAAAGTGTACTGGTTAAAAACAGAAGATCTTTAGATGCAGATTCAGAACCCACTCATAGAAATGCGTGATTCTGTCCGTGTGTGTGTGTGTGTGTGTGTGTAGGATGTGAAGATAAGACAGACTGGAGGAACTCCTCTGGATCTTTCAGAGGATAATCTGTTCTTACAGGAACAGTATGTGATCCGGGTGAGAGTCAAGCTTGATCTTAAAAACGCGATCTGGAGCGACTGGAGTCAGGAGTACAGCTGGACATCTGAAGTGGGCCAGACCCGCCCCACACCAGGTGACTCACACACACACACACACACACACACACACACACACACACACACACACCTGTCCGACTGCACTGACACAGAGACACACAGAGACACACACACACACACACACACACACACACACACACACACCTGTCCGACTGCACTGACACACACACTCACACATACACATAAATGCACACACACCTGTCCGACTGCACTGACACACACACACACACACACACACATACACATAAACGCACACACACCTGTCCGACTGCACTGACACACACACACACACACACACACACATAAATGCACACACACCTGTCCGACTGCACTGACACACACACACACACTCCGGTGACACTAACACTCAGGCACTGTGTGTGTCCTCAGGCGTCCCCGTGTTCCTGCCGCTGGATTGGTCAGTCGCAGGATTCACACTGACAGGAATCACTCTGGTTCTCGTATCGGTGTGTGTTATTCTCATCCGCTGCGACAGGACAAAGAGGTGAGAGACGCTGATAACACACACTCCATCACCTACACGACACACGACAACTGGGGCTGTATGAGAACTATAATAATAACCAGAACTATAACTATAATGATTATTATAACTACAATAATGATGACAACAAATTAGGGAAAGATTAATCGCATCCAAAATAAAAGTTTGTGTTTACATAATATATGTGTGTGTACTGTGCATTACTATTTTGTATATATAAGTATTTATATATTTTGGAAAAATGTGTTATTTATACAATATTTGAAAAATTATGTATAAATATTTTGTACAGTATAATTATAATATTTCTTAAATTTGCATGTGTGTATTTATATGCACAAAATAATTATACACGGTACACACACATATATAATGTAAACACAAACTTTATTTTGGATGCGATTAATCGTTGCCCAGCATTACAATAAATTTCACGATAACTAACAATAATTAGAGCAATTATTATAGCGATACATATAATATTAACTATAGTAATAAAGATAACAATAATGATGATATCTATAATGATTATTATAACTATAATGATAAAGGTAAATATATCAATAACAACAATGATAACAGTAACAATAAGTATGATAATAATAATAGCGATAACTTTGCAATGATAGCGATAGCGATAACTATAACAATAAATATAATGTTATGGACAACTATAACAATAACTATGAAAACGATAACTATATCAGTACCTTTAATGATAACCCTCACTATAATAATAACTATAATGATGTCCATAACAATAACTATAATGATAACGATAACTATAACAAATAACTATAATGATATGGACAACTATAACAATAACTATAACTATGCAAATGATATGTATATCAATAACTCTAATGATAACCATAACTATAATGTTGACTATAAAAATTATTATAAGAATGACTATAATGACAACATTAACTGTAATAATGATAACAACAATAAATATAATGAACTATAACGATTACTGTAATAATAACTATGATAAAAATATTAATGATAATAACAATAACTATACTGATAACGATAACTATGAAAAAAACTATATCAGTAATTGTAATGATAACAATAACTAAAATAATAACAACTGTATTAATGATAACAATAAATATAACGATAACTATGATAATGATAACGAAGAATGTAATGATAACTAAAACAATAACTATAAAGATAAAAATATTAACTATAACTGTAACAATAACTATGATTTTATTCAGTGAGAACAAAGACATGAACTAGCACTCTCAGTGCTGGAGCGACACCTCGTGCTCATGAGTAACGGCCTCTTCCCTTCAGCCTCCAGAAGAAGTGCTCCCTGTACATTCCTGATCCCTCCAAATTCTTCGGAGATCTGAACTCTCAACACGGAGGGAATTTTACGGTGAGTCCCGTGCGATCAGATAATCAGTTCTGTTTATGCTTGTTCATGATCATACTCTGTTGGTTCGTTGGCCAGGAGAACTGAGCGACTGGGTTCTCCCGAGGGTTCCTCCATTCTGTCGCTGATGGGGTTTCGGTTCCTTCACTGTCGCCTTAGTCTTCTGGCTTGCTTAGTTGGGGACATTTAATATAATATTCAACAATATTATTGATCTTCCTGCATTATACGAGAACTGAACTGGACGATGACATCACTGTTTTCTCCAGAGCGGCTGTATATATATATATAAATGAACTAAACGGGTGTTGGTGTTCGCGTGCGTTCAGCCAATCAGCGAACACTAACGTCACGGATAATTCCTATAGCGCTGGTTTAGACCGACTCTGAAGTAGGAGTTAATGAGTTCCTAGAACTAAAATCGTTCCTAGTTCCTGCGGTGCGACCACGCCAACATCCGGGAGCTTCCGCCAATAGTTCTAGGAACTATGAAAAGGTTCCTCCGGTGCGAAAGCCTTTGTGTTGCATGATTTTCCTGTTATCACTGGAAAGCTGCTTTAAAACAATTTGTATTGTAAAAAGCGCTATATAAATAAAGGTATTAATATTGATATTTAACAATATTATTGATCTGCCTGCATTGACAGCATTATACGAGAACTGAACTGAACTGGACGATGACATCACTGTTTCCTCCAGAGCGGCGATATATATATATATATATATGAAAGAACTAAATTAATAACTTTTTTACAACAAAAATGAAGCATCACTGAACTCACTTAAGATGGACTATGACACTATTTTCTTCTAGAAACAAACTTTGTTGCATTATTATGTCTGTAAAGCTGCTATGAAACAATGTGCATTGTAAAGAGCGTTGTGTAAATAAAGCTTGACTTCTGACGTTTTCTCCTACAGTCTTGGCTGGGGCCGCTTTTAGAGCATGAGAGCTTCATCAAAGTTGACACGGAGTGCGTGAGTCCCGTCGAGGTCCTGAAGCAACCGGTCGCCGGTGATTCCCGAAGCTCACACCGAGACAGAGACAGCGATGGCCTGCAGGACCGATGGGACGGAACCAGCAAATCCTCCAACTTCTCAAACTCCACCTACTTCTTGTCCCAGACTTCGAAGGGGCCGATCGACACCCTGGAGCCGTGCTCGACGGATTCCTCCTACGGGCCAGCAGGGGGCGTCAGCGGGCCGGACCCGGGTCACGCTCACGTCTCTCGCGAATCTGAAGAGAAGGAGCTTGAACTGAAGACCCTGGAGAGGCTCCGGCAGGACACGCAGAGCCCAGATTCGGGTTTCGCCGGAGGGGCCGAGGACAGCATGGAGGAGTCGGACCTTCCCAGTCCTCTGGCTTTAAACCTGACCCGGCTCTTGCCACGGGGCCTGCCGGCTCCTCATCCCATCATGCACCTGGGCTTCGAGCACACAGCTGGTTTCAGCTGCATGTTTCCGGGACTAATGGAGCTGGACCTTCAGAGCCCGTGTGGGATGATCGAGCCCTCTAGTGGCGATTACATGCCAGTAAAGAGTGTGCAGAATTAACATTGTTGTTCACAGTTCTGACTGAAGAGGTCATGAATAATTAGGACTCGCTGAGCTTGAGTTGCGGTTTAGCTACGATCAGAAACGCTCAGGGCTTGACATTAACACCAGCAATATACATTTTCAATCGTAGTCTTTGGAAAAGCCATCTCATCAAAAGGCGTCTGAAATAATACACTATAAAAAATATGCAAAAATATCGATTTTTCAATACATATGGAGACTGAAATATCTGAAACGCTTCCAATTTTAATTTTCCTCAGAATAGATATCGAGCGTAGCGTCAGTTCTGGCAGGTCACGTTAGTCGAGCTCGCATCAGTGACTCTCAGCTGATCCACGTCTACCTATAGGAAAACGACGCCTATCACTGTGTACATATATAACTCCTTCAGTATTATCAGCAGCTATTGCATTTTTCAGGAGCTCGTTACCCTCCTCCCTCCCCAGCTCCTCTCGTTTCTCACAAGCTCGTTACCCTCCTCCCTCCCCAGCTCCACTCGTTTCTCAGGAGCTCGTTACCCTCCTCCCTCCCAAGCTCCTCTCGTTTCTCAGGAGCTAATTAACCCCCTCCCTCCCCAGCTCCCCTCGTTTCTCAGGAGCTAATTAACCCCCTCCCTCCCCAGCTCCACTCGTTTCTCAGGAGCTCGTTACCCTCCTCCCTCCCCAGCTCCACTCGTTTCTCAGGAGCTTGTTACCCTCCTCCATCCTCAGCTCCTTTTGTTTCTCAGGAGCTCGTTACCCTCCTCCCTCCCCAGCTCCTTTTGTTTCTCAGGAGCTCGTTACCCTCCTCCCTCCCCAGCTCCTCTCGTTTCTCAGGAGCTCGTTACCCTCCTCCCTCCCCAGCTCCTTTTGTTTCTCAGGAGCTCGTTACCCTCCTCCCTCCCCAGCTCCTCTCGTTTCTCAGGAGCTCGTTACCCTCCTCCCTCCCCAGCTCGTCTCGTTTCTCAGGAGCTCGTTACCCTCCTCCCTCCCCAGCTCCTCTCGTTTCTCAGGAGCTCGTTACCCTCCTCCCTCCCCAGCTCCTCTCGTTTCTCAGGAGCTCGTTACCCTCCTCCCTCCCCAGCTCCTCTCGTTTCTCAGGAGCTCGTTACCCTCCTCCCTCCCCAGCTCCTCTCGTTTCTCAGGAGCTCGTTACCCTCCTCCCTCCCCAGCTCGTCTCGTTTCTCAGGAGCTCGTTACCCTCCTCCCTCCCCAGCTCCTCTCGTTTCTCAGGAGCTCGTTACCCTCCTCCCTCCCCAGCTCCACTCGTTTCTCAGGAGCTCGTTACCCTCCTCCCTCCCCAGCTCCACTCGTTTCTCAGGAGGTCGTTACCCTCCTCCCTCCCCAGCTCCACTCGTTTCTCAGGAGCTCGTTACCCTCCTCCCTCCCCAGCTCCACTCGTTTCTCAGGAGGTCGTTACCCTCCTCCCTCCCCAGCTCCTCTCGTTTCTCAGGAGCTCGTTACCCTCCTCCCTCCCCAGCTCCACTCGTTTCTCAGTAGCTCGTTACCCTCCTCCCTCCCCAGCTCCTCTCGTTTCTCAGGAGCTCGTTGACCTCCTCCCTCCCCAGCTCGACTCGTTTCTCAGGAGCTCGTTACCCTCCTCCCTCCCCAGCTCGACTCGTTTCTCAGGAGCTCGTTACCCTCCTCCCTCCCCAGCTCCACTCGTTTCTCAGGAGCTGATTACCCTACTCCCTCCCCAGCTCCTCCTGTCGCCCAGTCAGGATTTGGCATTCTGATTCCCCTTAAATCAGAATAAATTCTCAAATTATGTTGTACTTTTAAAATCTTGAATTAATGATATCTGGATACATTCTTGTTGGTTCTGTTCTGTTTACCCTAAGGGGGGGTTATCGCTGATCTTATCCATGCTAGGCCTCATGGATGCGCAGGGAGTTCTCGCCCAGAACAGAACCATACCGCCAATCTAAACTGTATGCTAATTGTCAATCGTATTTGACTGTAGTGGTCCTGACAGAAACACAATAACAGCTGCTCTTTCTCTCTCTCTTATGTCTCCGAAAGCGAGAGACACACAAGCCCGCCTCCACTCACTCACTTGCTTCATTCGCTCCGGATGAATATTGTTGGTGTAGGAACCAACATAGATTAATTATGTAGGAACAGTAATAGATTAATTTATGACAAGAGTGCACCTCAAAAAATCTACATCATAACAGGAGTTCTGACCTTTGTCACTTTTTTTATCGCCTTTTTTTATTACATATATTTTAGTATGTATAAATTAGGTATCTTTTGAAAGCTTAGGAACTCAGAATTCATCCTGTGAAAACCGTTTTGAAATTGGACGTTGTGTTACCATAGAAACGGTGCTCTAAATTCTTTTATCGGGCTCCTCCCCTTTTGGCCGTAATCATGTTTCATAATTTATGATAAAAACCTTTTCTAATCTTTTTCAAAACACATATTGTCAGAAAGGTCTGAGTCTCAAGGTTCCATATTTTGTGACAGAAGTGATATTTGGACAGAAATTTATTAATTTGTTATGGCATAATGCATACAATTAAATTCAGTGGAATGTATGTCACCCGGTGGCTATTTTTGGTATTACGCCTAGACAAAATCTCATGGGAACTTACATTTTTGTGATATCAACTTCAAATTTGGAACACAACTTGGTTAGATATATGGCTTTTGATTTAATAGTAATTTTAGAGTAAAAAATATTTTGTAAAATATATATTTTATATAAAAGATTAGTACAGTATATTTGATTTACTGTAAATTTAAACTTCCATAACTTTCACTTCAGCAATAGTGTTTTCTTTAAAACAAGACCAAACTTTGGTCTATATTCCAAAGCATTCTTGAATTACAACCATTTAAGTTTGAATTGTGGATTTTAATGTCCATTCTCAAAAAGGGGGGTGACTGTGAGTGTAAACAGTTGAGAAAGAAAACGCACGTGTAACAGTATATTGGATCCGTGTGTCAGGTCTTAAAGTGACAGCAGCCTGATAAGCCTGCTGCCAAATTATGAGATAATATTAAAAATATCTATATGGCAGTTTTTCACCATGTTTCGATGTCAAAATTGACAATGACTGGAGAGCAAAGAAGTTAATGTCAAGCTCTGAAAACGGTGTATATGTCATTGCAACTTATGATACCAGGATTTGTTCTGCCATCATCTACTCATCTTCATAACTGAACACAGAAGATGTTTCTAGCTGCTCTTCTCCATTCAATGAACACAGCTGTGCAGAAAGATTTTTAGTGAACACAAAGTTCCTTTTGAAAGACTAGGATTATATATGAACTGCTATGATACTTGTACAGTCTTTGTTTTGCACTTTCATTGCGTGTAAAAGAGCAGCGTGAACATTCTTCCAAGTCATACAGGCTTGGAATGACATAACAGTGAATAAATGATGCGAGAAGTTTAACTCTTTCCCCACCAGGGTTAAGAATATTATATATAAAAATATTTTTTTCCCCCCTGTTTCTTACTCTTCATAAAGTCTTGATGTTTACCATGGTTTTCTGCCTGACTAATGAGTTAGAAAAGGAGATTGACATGATTGGATCTGCTTCGGTCTGCTCTCGTATGTACAGGAGAATGTGGAGTCACACCTTCAATCCGTTTGTCACACCGACTGTGTGAACGCAAAACCAGGTGAAGCAAAAAGAACAATTTCCAGTTCCTTTTTTTTACCAAAATTCAACCGTGCAGTTTACAACATACAAACCTTTTAGAAACAAAAAATATATGCTCAGAATATTATTAGAGTTTCAGATGAGAGGATTTATTATATTTTACACCCTGTATGTTATCGTAATATATTATTTTAATTTATAAGATGTTTACATGTATATTTTGAAAATGATGCCTGCTGTTTGGAAGAATGTAAGAGAAGTCGGTGTGTAAGAATGACTTCAGTTTGCTGCTAATTTATATATTAAAATATTTGTGCTCTGATTGGATGTGTGGATGTCTAGGTTTCTCTGACTGGATGTGTGGATGTCTATGTTTCTCTGATTGGATGTGAAAAGCTTTCTTATATAATTACCAACTGAAATGACTTTTCACAAGTGATATGAGAAGCTGGTGACTTTATATATTAATGATTTCAGAAGTAAATACTTTTTCATGGCACTGTATTGCTTAATAATCAATGGGACTAGTTTACAATAAACACGCTAGTAATGGAAGAATATACAAACAACAGTAGATGCTTAAACGTAAGTACTCAACTAAACAAATTAACCACAGAAAATTGTTTTATGTCTTTTTCTTTCATCATGATATACTGTCATATTAATAAGCTACATTTTAAATGGAACAAAATGTAGAGGTGGCAACACTTGAACACATTTGTGTTAAAATGTACTTAAATTATTTAAAAAAACTGGGAAAGCCCGTATGTCCCAGAGGAGCATCTTCATTCTTTTTTATTTTTATTTATTTTTATTTTAAAGAATTAAGTAAACAAACAAACAACAAAAAAAGACAAATATATGTGACAAACTTAAAAGTTAAACAAAAATGTGAAAATGTTTACAGATTGAAACACACTTTGCAGCTTTCTTATTTTTCAAACCAATTGTGTTTAGGTATTGCTGAATTTCTGATTTTAAAATTAAAACAAAGGCTTGTTTCCTCCAAATGTACGTTTATGAATACTAAATTTAGCATCATCATTCTGCACACAGGTGAGTCCGACCGGGTGACGTCACGCAGGTGCGTTGCGCAGGTGAGCGCGCGTTGCTGGGCGGTGACTGTTTATTATAAGAGATCCGTTATTAATATTCTCACTTTAGATAAAGGCAGTATCTCAGCAGCAGACGCGTTTATATGAACACTGTGGCTTTAGTGTCCACGCACTGTCCTCAGATCAGCAGATCTACTTCACTATTGATCCGCAACGGACTTCGGACTGACAAACACAAGCGTTTCCCTCAGAACATGTGTGAAGAACCGAACATGTGTGGAGTCTGAGTCCTGGTGAAGAACCAGCCGAATCAGGACCGACGGAACCGAAGATGAACCCGCGATAACGGTTACGGTCGATGATGGAGCTCGGAAACGGGTTCACAAAGGATCCAAATCAAGACTGCGACACCAACCCTGTGAGAGAGCCGCATGTTTCTCTCCAATAACACAGTCAACTCATTGCACAACACGAACTGAGAAGTTATGTGAGAAGAATATGTGAATATTCGTGTGTTTCGTGTTTATACACAGGAATCGCGCGCCGATCCGGATCCGTCCCATAAAAGGAGGAGCTTCCCGAAATGGCTGATTGGCCTCATCTTCCTCATCATCATCTTCATCTCGGCTGGGTCTGCGTGTGTTTTCTGGTACTTTCTGGGTGAGGAAACGTTCACACATGCGCACAATATCTCTGCTAGAACATGTGGATTTCCTGCTAAATGTGAACATGTTTAGAGAGGATTTTAGCACATCATCCATTATTGCTTTAATCAAAACATCCTGTACATACATTTATTCATTTTTGACTGATTGACAGAGAAATTAAATGACAGAATCCTAGTCCAGCTGAATTACATTATGTGGAGTAGTATGTGCAGGCTTTCAGTTTTGATGTCAAAGATGAATCCACATTAAATGATTATGCTCAGCAATTGGGTATGATAAATAATGAAATTATTCATTATTATTGACAACGGCGGAAAACTTTTGAAAAACAGGGGTTTAAAGTGCAAGTTTTTCAAAACGACACCGCTACAAAAACTACAAATCTTTCCGGTCTTCTGACATTTGATAAAGCATCAAGCATTACAGTACTCATGATAACTTTTGTTAAACGTACAGTATGTAATTTCTGGCCACCAGAGGGCACTCGATCTAAATAATAACAAAAGACGTACTTTGATGATGTCGGGAAAGAGCGTGGGCTCGGGAGTTGTTGTCGCTGTCAAGGACAACCAGCCCTCTGAGAGAGAGAGAGAGGGAGAACGCGCGCGGACCAGCGATACGATGTTCATTGGAACCGCACGCGCGATCTGTCATTCCTCACTCATTCATTCTAACTATGTATTTTGATAATCACGTCTTTTCGAACAGAGAGATATATGAATTATCAGACCCCTATTGAATCAATATTCCATCTAGCTAGTATTAATAGATGTTTAAAAAACACGGTCACCTTTCGTTAAAAATATAATTACGTTTATAGTATGATATCGAACAAGATAACGTTAGTGAACTGCATATGAAGCTACTTTCTCCAGCTATATATAGAACAAATATGAATTTACATTATAGCTACATGAGAGCTAGCCCGTCTGCGTTTTACACATGACATCATTTCACAAAATACACGGATAGATATAGTTAGCTGAATGGTGCTTACCTGTTTATTAGAATGCAAGCGAGATCGGCATCTCTCTGTAGCCTATATTTAGCTTGTCACGAAGCTCTCTACATTTTTTAAACGCAACCCTACAGTTTACCCGTTTCATGCTTCTTCTCCTGTCATATTTTTCACCCGTACGTTTGCTAGGGTGACCATATTTTGATTACCAAAAACCAGGACACTTGGCCAGCAGTTTTTTTGAAAACTAGGACATTTTCATCACTTTATTAAAACCGCCAGGCCAGAACGTGAAAACAGGACATGTCAGGACTGTTGGTCACCCTAACGTCTGCGCTTTGAGCCGGCTCCAGCAGCAGAACGTGCAGGCAAAGCGTAATCGTGGTTCATAACTTACAGGGCTGCCAACTCTCACGCATTCAGCGCGAGACTCACGCAATTGAGCCAATTCTCACGCTCTCACACACACCCCCGATTTCTCACGCTGAAGTGTCAACCCGGTCGATCAAAGCCAGAAAGATGAGTTTATCTATAGACCTACCTGTTGAGCCACTCGTGATCGATTAGTTTTACCGCAAATTAGCTAAAATACCCTGTAATCTAGAGCGAGCGTGCATGCGGGACAGATGTTGAGCTCCTAACCGCGCACGATGTCAGAGAGGTAAGCGAGCAGAGATCTTACGTGTGTAGCCAAACCCCCCTCAAGTTTGCTGCAGTTGCAAAATGATACTAGCTACTACTTTTTTTTCTACGTCGTTCTTTTCTTTTATTGGCGGTAGTCCGGTGTTCCCCTTTGTGTTTGGCGGTTTCGCCGGAAGTTAAAGAAAATAGAGGAGTCAAAGGTTATATGACGCCATAGACGGGCGACGAAACGGAAATAAAGAAACGGCCCGTGTCTTCGAATTAAACTATACATTTCTCCGGATTTGAAAGTTGGTGGAAACTGTCGGGATAATGTAAGTACATATCTCATAGAAATATATAACATAGATACAGTTATTTTAGCTATTTTTAAAGCAGAAAAAATACATATTGTGCCTTTAACTCTACAATAAGTGAACCCACTTCACCAGCTAATAACTCTTCGACTGTGATGCCATAGAAATATACACATCTACTGCAAAAACTGAAATTCATAGACAAAATGCTAAAGATTGCTGCATGTTTGTTATTTATTTATTTTTATTTTTTATTTATTTTATATTTTTTATTTTATTTTTTATTTTTATTTTACTTTTCCATTTTTAGTACATCGTTGTCATGTAAACAAACCCTTAGTTGGCGGTTCAACTAACATTTTTTAAATGTAACTACTTTTTTCAGAACGTTCAGAGAACATTCAAAAGTAACGTTCCATAATAAGAATGATATAAGTGTGTGAAGAATGATACAATGTAACATTCACTGGATAACAAAGAAAAAAAGTGTTTATAACATTTAAATAACTGGACATTTTGAACATTCAGAAATAATATGTTTATAAGTGAATGGGAACATTTGCTAAACGTTCTTAAAACATATTTCTGGGTTCAGAGTGACAGGTGTCCGTCAAAAATCACAGAAACATGAACACAAACTTACTGAGTGCTACGGGTGAGTGTAACCTTTAGCCACCCGTCTCACGTTCTGTGTGTGTGTGTGTGTGTTTGTGTTTAGAGTACAGGGTCTGGGTGCTGGAGCCGCGGGTGATTCAACAGTACACGGCCAGTGTTTCCATCCTGAATAAGAACTTCTCTGTGAGCCTGACCCGTCATGAGAGCTCAGAGTTCAGAGCCGAGGCGACGTCTGTGCAGAACATGGTGAGGAAACATAGCCTGTGTGTGTGTGTGTGTGTGTGTGTGTGTGTGTAAGAACTTGTAGCAGTTAGTCAAGAGGTAATCAGTTATTCAAATTCAGATTCAAATCAGAATTTACCTTTTTATGTAACTGAAAAAGTTATAATCAGACTTTAAAGGGGTCATCGGATGCAAAATTCACTTTTACGTGGTGTTTGCAAATAGATGTGTGTTTGCAGTGTGTGGACACCAGACAATGAAGAAAATCCATTCACTCCTTTTTTTTTAATCCTCAAAAAGCCTAAACACTTTAAATAATCAAGCCGTTTGGATTTTCTAAGCAATATGATGTCATAATGCTCTGCCCATGAACGCTGACGGACTGTCCCGTATTAGCATATTTCCTGTATTAGCATATTTCCTGTATTAGCATATTTCCTGTACTAGCATATTTCCCATATTATCATATTTCCTGTATTAGCATATTTACCATATTAGCATATTTCCGCCCTCCGCCATTTGTATACTGTCCGCCAAGGCATCACTTTAGTGTCTTGTGTCGTCGACGCCCCATGGAAGAGAGGGGGGGGGGGGGGCTTCAGTTGGTCATTATCATTCAAAGAGACATGCAGCTCATGATCATTTAAAGAGACATGCACCTCATTATCATTTAAAGAGACATGCAGCTCATTATCATGTAAAGAGACATGCAGCTCATTATCGTTTAAAGAGACATGCACCTCATTATCATTTAAAGAGACATGCAGCTCATTATCATGTAAAGAGACATGCAGCTCATTATCATGTAAAGAGACATGCAGCTCATTATCATGTAAAGAGACATGCAGCTCATTATCGTTTAAAGAGACATGCAGCTCATTATCATTTAAAGAGACATGCACCTCATTATCATTTAAAGAGACATGCAGCTCATTATCATGTAAAGAGACATGCAGCTCATTATCGTTTAAAGAGACATGCAGCTCATGATCATTTAAAGAGACATGCACCTCATTATCATTTAAAGAGACATGCAGCTCATTATCATGTAAAGAGACATGCAGCTCATTATCGTTTAAAGAGACATGCAGCTCATTATCATTTAAAGAGACATGCAGCTCATTATCATTTAAAGAGACATGCAGCTCATTATCATTTAAAGAGACATGCTGCTCATTATCATTTAAAGAGACATGCAGCTCATTATCATTTAAAGAGACATGCACCTCATTATCATTTAAAGAGACATGCAGCTCATTATCATTTAAAGAGACATGCAGCTCATTATCATTTAAAGAGACATGCAGCTCATTATCATTTAAAGAGACATGCACCTCATTATCATTTAAAGAGACATGCCCCGAATTGGGTCACTGTAAACAGAGCTGTTTTTGAGGAGGTAAAAAGGGTGTTGTTTTACACGACCATTGAGGAATTTTAACCAAACTTTACATGAAGACCCTGAAGAATCACACCAACTTGTGGGAAATGGGCATCCGACGACCCCCTTAAGAAAGAAATCAGGGGCCTCATTTATAACCGTTGCGTTGCACAAAACAGGCCCTGAACGAGCCGTACGCTACTTCACACACATGAGTTACGATTCATAAAAACAAACTTGACGGGAAAATTTGCTCAAACTCTGATCCATGCGTACGAACATTCTGGAGCCGGATCAGTTTGGCGACACCGATCGAGATCTGAGGGACTGACCAAGGAAAACCACTTTAATATTCATTATGAGTCCTAATCATAAATACAGTGGATGTTCACAATAACATACATAAAATACTGATTTAAACTATGTTTTACATCTGCTATACACATTTAGATTAAACATGGCATTCTCATTAATGGAGTTAAGCTCTTAAATTACATCAAATCATTACAGAGAAGTTACAACATTTTTTATATTCTAATAAATAGAAATATTTGTAGTGGATGCGATGCTTTTGAACACTTTTCCTGTGTCATGCTGTGCTTTAATGTTTGATTAGTGCATAATAATAGCAGAACTCATGGTCTGAGAAAATATTTTTGAGCAAATAATGATCAATAATATACAATAAGGCCTATCAGTTTCAAAATAAAAAATAAAAACCAATTAAAAATATTATTTGGTCTGTGGTCATTTGGTTCAGTTTCTCTGAAATGTATTTTATACTATTTGATTTATTGATTCAAAAACAAAGCAAGGATCGGCTACTAAATTATTTTTAGCAATAATGTGACACACATCCGTATCTCATATTTTACTAATGTCTTGTACCTTTACACATGGTATCACGTGGATGAATATGCATATGCAAATGATATGCAAATGATGATATGCATATACGACCCAGATATGGTTATTCTGGGGTGGAGACGCATGTGCGCACAATCTTCCGCTGGCTGGGATTTATTAAGGGAATTTTGCACGATTTTATAAGTCTGAATATTTTTGGGCATACGCCATTTTTGGCATTCGCGCACGTACACTATAAGTAAGGATCCAACGCACGTTTTATATAAATGATAGAGTTTCACAAAGATAGACTTTAAATATGGCATAGATATAGTAGATAGTCAGACTTCAGATAGACATCTAAATCAGACCGTTGCACAAAGCACAGACTCTGACTATCTTAAGTAGGACTACACTGCAATGCATTCTGGGTAAAATAAGACACTTTTCAAAACAAAAACATGGCGGATCGAGTAAGCACATTCAACCGCTCAGTGCAGTTTTCCCCCAGCGGAAGATATGTGTGTGTTAAAGAAGTGTAATGGTTACAAGGACATTTTACTGGGGAGATTTAGCGGAGAATGTAGTAACAAGAAGAAATGTTTAATTTGGACAATTGGTACGACAGTTAACAGCATTAATCTGACCGTTGAGCGGAGCGTTAAAGACGTACAGAAAAGATACAAAAACATGGTACAAGATGCCAAAAAAGAAATATTTATGAGGAAATATCCAAATACAGGAGGAGGATCCCAAGAGAAACTTAAAGACACTGAAATGGTGATGAATATATATGGTAAGGGCCATTATCCCTTATCTTTCGGCTGTTTGTAATGTAACTGATTGTTACTGTTGGTTGCCAAGGTAACAGAGTCTTAGACCTAAGTTAGCCTGGGTGTAAAGTGTCTAATTTTTAATTAAGTCAGTCTTTATTTTTGTGAAACAGTCTATCTTGCATTAGACTAGTCTATGAGCAAATTTTAGACTTGTCTAAAACTATAGACCGGTCTAAAATAGCTTTGTGAAACCGCCCCCTGATGACTTATTGTAAGACTAGTCAGAAATTCCATGCAAAATGTAGCCTGAAGCTGATCCGCCAGCATGCTTTGGTCTGGTCAAGCTGGAACACCTAGAACACGCAACACACTTATCGTCATTATATCGTGACTCTTTGACAGGTTGAGAAGCTGGTGAAGTCCACAGATCTGTCCAGATACTTCAACTCCACAGCAGTCTTCGCCTTTGGGTGAGAAAGCCGTCGCTGGTGTTTCATGAGCGATCTGTGCAGAACCTTCACGTGTCCTCTGGTGTTTCATGAGCGGTCTGTGCAGAACCTTCACGTGTCCTCTGGTGTTTCATGAGCGGTCTGTGCAGAACCTTCACGTGTCTTCTGGTGTTTCATGAGCGGTCTGTGCAGAACCTTCTGTCCAGATACTTCAACTCCACAGCAGTCTTCGCCTTTGGGTGAGAAAGCCGTCGCTGGTGTTTCATGAGCGATCTGTGCAGAACCTTCACGTGTCCTCTGGTGTTTCATGAGCGGTCTGTGCAGAACCTTCACGTGTCCTCTGGTGTTTCATGAGCGGTCTGTGCAGAACCTTCACGTGTCTTCTGGTGTTTCATGAGCGGTCTGTGCAGAACCTTCATCTGTGCAGAACCTTCACGTGTCCTCTGGTGTTTCGTGAGCGATCTGTGCAGAACCTTCACGTGTCCTCTGGTGTTTCGTGAGCGATCTGTGCAGAACCTTCACGTGTCCTCTGGTGTTTCATGAGCGATCTGTGCAGAACCTTCACGTGTCCTCTGGTGTTTCATGAGCGATCTGTGCAGAACCTTCACGTGTCCTCTGGTGTTTCGTGAGCGATCTGTGCAGAACCTTCACGTGTCCTCTGGTGTTTCGTGAGCGATCTGTGCAGAACCTTCACGTGTCCTCTGGTGTTTGATGAGCGATCTGTGCAGAACCTTCACGTGTCCTCTGGTGTTTCGTGAGCGATCTGTGAAGAACCTTCACGTGTCCTCTGGTGTTTGATGAGCGATCTGTGCAGAACCTTCACGTGTCCTCTGGTGTTTCGTGAGCGATCTGTGCAGAACCTTCACGTGTCCTCTGGTGTTTCATGAGCGGTCTGTGCAGAACCTTCACGTGTCCTCTGGTGTTTCATGAGCGATCTGTGCAGAACCTTCACGTGTCCTCTGGTGTTTCATGAGCGGTCTGTGCAGAACCTTCACGTGTCCTCTGGTGTTTCGTGAGCGATCTGTGCAGAACCTTCACGTGTCCTCTGGTGTTTCGTGAGCGATCTGTGCAGAACCTTCACGTGTGAGAAAGCCGTCGCTGGTGTTTCATGAGCGATCTGTGCAGAACCTTCACGTGTCCTCTGGTGTTTCATGAGCGGTCTGTGCAGAACCTTCACGTGTCCTCTGGTGTTTCATGAGCGGTCTGTGCAGAACCTTCACGTGTCTTCTGGTGTTTCATGAGCGGTCTGTGCAGAACCTTCTGTCCAGATACTTCAACTCCACAGCAGTCTTCGCCTTTGGGTGAGAAAGCCGTCGCTGGTGTTTCATGAGCGATCTGTGCAGAACCTTCACGTGTCCTCTGGTGTTTCATGAGCGGTCTGTGCAGAACCTTCACGTGTCCTCTGGTGTTTCATGAGCGGTCTGTGCAGAACCTTCACGTGTCTTCTGGTGTTTCATGAGCGGTCTGTGCAGAACCTTCATCTGTGCAGAACCTTCACGTGTCCTCTGGTGTTTCGTGAGCGATCTGTGCAGAACCTTCACGTGTCCTCTGGTGTTTCGTGAGCGATCTGTGCAGAACCTTCACGTGTCCTCTGGTGTTTCATGAGCGATCTGTGCAGAACCTTCACGTGTCCTCTGGTGTTTCATGAGCGATCTGTGCAGAACCTTCACGTGTCCTCTGGTGTTTCGTGAGCGATCTGTGCAGAACCTTCACGTGTCCTCTGGTGTTTCGTGAGCGATCTGTGCAGAACCTTCACGTGTCCTCTGGTGTTTGATGAGCGATCTGTGCAGAACCTTCACGTGTCCTCTGGTGTTTCGTGAGCGATCTGTGAAGAACCTTCACGTGTCCTCTGGTGTTTGATGAGCGATCTGTGCAGAACCTTCACGTGTCCTCTGGTGTTTCGTGAGCGATCTGTGCAGAACCTTCACGTGTCCTCTGGTGTTTCATGAGCGGTCTGTGCAGAACCTTCACGTGTCCTCTGGTGTTTCATGAGCGATCTGTGCAGAACCTTCACGTGTCCTCTGGTGTTTCATGAGCGGTCTGTGCAGAACCTTCACGTGTCCTCTGGTGTTTCGTGAGCGATCTGTGCAGAACCTTCACGTGTCCTCTGGTGTTTCGTGAGCGATCTGTGCAGAACCTTCACGTGTCCTCTGGTGTTTCGTGAGCGGTCTGTGCAGAACCTTCACGTGTCCTCTGGTGTTTCATGAGCGGTCTGTGCAGAACCTTCACGTGTCCTCTGGTGTTTTTTGTGAGCGATCTGTGCAGAACCTTCACGTGTCCTCTGGTGTTTCGTGAGCGGTCTGTGCAGAACCTTCACGTGTCCTCTGGTGTTTCGTGAGCAATCTGTGCAGAACCTTCACGTGTCCTCTGGTGTTTCGTGAACGGTCTGTGCAGAACCTTCACGTGTCCTCTGGTGTTTCGTGAACGGTCTGTGCAGAACCTTCACGTGTCCTCTGGTGTTTCGTGAGCGGTCTGTGCAGAACCTTCACGTGTCCTCTGGTGTTTTTTGTGAGCGATCTGTGCAGAACCTTCACGTGTCCTCTGGTGTTTCGTGAGCGGTCTGTGCAGAACCTTCACGTGTCCTCTGGTGTTTCATGAGCGGTCTGTGCAGAACCTTCACGTGTCCTCTGGTGTTTCGTGAGCGGTCTGTGCAGAAGCTTCACGTGTCCTCTGGTGTTTCGTGAGCGATCTGTGCAGAACCTTCACGTGTCCTCTGGTGTTTCATGAGCGGTCTGTGCAGAACCTTCACGTGTCCTCTGGTGTTTCGTGAGCGGTCTGTGCAGAGCCTTCACGTGTCCTCTGGTGTTTCATGAACGGTCTGTGCAGAACCTTCACGTGTCCTCTGGTGTTTCGTGAGCGATCTGTGCAGAACTTTCACGTGTCCTCTGGTGTTTCGTGAGCGGTCTGTGCAGAACCTTCACGTGTCCTCTGGTGTTTCGTGAGCGATCTGTGCAGAACCTTCACGTGTCCTCTGGTGTTTCGTGAGCGATCTGTGCAGAACCTTCACGTGTCCTCTGGTGTTTCGTGAGCGATCTGTGCAGAACCTTCACGTGTCCTCTGGTGTTTCGTGAGCGATCTGTGCAGAACCTTCACGTGTCCTCTGGTGTTTCGTGAGCGATCTGTGCAGAACCTTCACGTGTCCTCTGGTGTTTTTGAGCGGTCTGTGCAGAACCTTCACGTGTCCTCTGGTGTTTCGTGAGCGGTCTGTGCAGAACCTTCACGTGTCCTCTGGTGTTTCGTGAGCGGCCTGTGCAGAACCTTCACGTGTCCTCTGGTGTTTCGTGAGCGGTCTGTGCAGAACCTTCACGTGTCCTCTGGTGTTTCATGAGCGGTCTGTGCAGAACCTTCACGTGTCCTCTGGTGTTTCGTGAGCGGTCTGTGCAGAACCTTCATGTGTCCTCTGGTGTTTCGTGAGCGGTCTGTGCAGAACCTTCACGTGTCCTCTGGTGTTTCGTGAGCGGCCTGTGCAGAACCTTCACGTGTCCTCTGGTGTTTCGTGAGCGGTCTGTGCAGAACCTTCACGTGTCCTCTGGTGTTTCATGAGCGGTCTGTGCAGAACCTTCACGTGTCCTCTGGTGTTTCATGAGCGGTCTGTGCAGAACCTTCATGTGTCCTCTGGTGTTTCATGAGCGAACTGTGCAGAACCTTCACGTGTCCTCTGGTGTTTCGTGAGCGGTCTGTGCAGAAGCTTCACGTGTCCTCTGGTGTTTCGTGAGCGGTCTGTGCAGAAGCTTCACGTGTCCTCTGGTGTTTCGTGAGCGGTCTGTGCAGAACCTTCACGTGTCCTCTGGTGTTTCGTGAGCGGTCTGTGCAGAACCTTCACGTGTCCTCTGGTGTTTCATGAGCAATCTGTGCAGAACCTTCACGTGTCCTCTGGTGTTTCGTGAGCGATCTGTGCAGAACCTTCACGTGTCCTCTGGTGTTTCTTGAGCGAACTGTGCAGAACCTTCACGTGTCCTCTGGTGTTTCATGAGCGGTCTGTGCAGAACCTTCACGTGTCCTCTGGTGTTTCGTGAGCGGTCTGTGCAGAGCCTTCACGTGTCCTCTGGTGTTTCATGAACGGTCTGTGCAGAACCTTCACGTGTCCTCTGGTGTTTCGTGAGAGATCTGTGCAGAACTTTCACGTGTCCTCTGGTGTTTCGTGAGCGGTCTGTGCAGAACTTTCACGTGTCCTCTGGTGTTTCGTGAGCGGTCTGTGCAGAACCTTCACGTGTCCTCTGGTGTTTCGTGAGCGATCTGTGCTGAACCTTCACGTGTCCTCTGGTGTTTCGTGAGCGATCTGTGCAGAACCTTCACGTGTCCTCTGGTGTTTCGTGAGCGATCTGTGCAGAACCTTCACGTGTCCTCTGGTGTTTCGTGAGCGATCTGTGCAGAACCTTCACGTGTCCTCTGGTGTTTCGTGAGCGATCTGTGCAGAACCTTCACGTGTCCTCTGGTGTTTTTGAGCGGTCTGTGCAGAACCTTCACGTGTTCTCTGGTGTTTCGTGAGCGGTCTGTGCAGAACCTTCACGTGTCCTCTGGTGTTTCGTGAGCGGCCTGTGCAGAACCTTCACGTGTCCTCTGGTGTTTCGTGAGCGGTCTGTGCAGAACCTTCACGTGTCCTCTGGTGTTTCATGAGCGGTCTGTGCAGAACCTTCACGTGTCCTCTGGTGTTTCGTGAGCGGTCCGTGCAGAACCTTCACGTGTCCTCTGGTGTTTCGTGAGCGATCTGTGCAGAACCTTCATGTGTCCTCTGGTGTTTCGTGAGCGATCTGTGCAGAACCTTCACGTGTCTTCTGGTGTTTAATGAGCGATCTGTGCAGAACCTTCACGTGTCCTCTGGTGTTTCGTGAGCGGTCTGTGCAGAACCTTCACGTGTCCTCTGATGTTTCGTGAGCGGTCTGTGCAGAACCTTCACGTGTCCTCTGGTGTTTCGTGAGCGATCTGTGCAGAACCTTCACGTGTCCTCTGGTGTTTCGTGAGCGGTCTGTGCAGAACCTTCACGTGTCCTCTGGTGTTTCGTGAGCGGTCTGTGCAGAACCTTCACGTGTCCTCTGGTGTTTCGTGAGCGGTCTGTGCAGAATCTTCACGTGTCCTCTGGTGTTTCGTGAGCGGTCTGTGCAGAACCTTCACGTGTCCTCTGGTGTTTCGTGAGCGATCTGTGCAGAACCTTCACGTGTCCTCTGGTGTTTCCAGAGCGATCTGTGCAGAACCTGCACGTGTCCTCTGGTGTTTCGTGAGCGATCTGTGCAGAACCTTCACGTGTCCTCTGGTGTTTCATGAGCAATCTGTGCAGAACCTTCACGTGTCCTCTGGTGTTTCGTGAGCGATCTGTGCAGAACCTTCACGTGTCCTCTGGTGTTTCGTGAGCAATCTGTGCAGAACCTTCACGTGTCCTCTGGTGTTTCGTGAGCGATCTGTGCAGAACCTTCATGTTTCCTCTGGTGTTTCCAGAGCGATCTGTGCAGAACCTGCACGTGTCCTCTGGTGTTTCGTGAGCGATCTGTGCAGAACCTTCACGTGTCCTCTGGTGTTTCGTGAGCGATCTGTGCAGAACCTTCACGTGTCCTCTGGTGTTTCGTGAGCGATCTGTGCAGAACCTTCACGTGTCCTCTGGTGTTTCCAGAGCGATCTGTGCAGAACCTTCACGTGTCCTCTGGTGTTTCGTGAGCGATCTGTGCAGAACCTTCACGTGTCCTCTGGTGTTTCGTGAGCGATCTGTGCAGAACCTTCACGTGTCCTCTGGTGTTTCTGTAGGGAGGGCAGCGTCGTGGCTCATTTCTGGCTGCGCCTGTCGG
>CM060596.1:46968357-46970479 GCA_030578255.1 Tiaroga cobitis
CCAGTCGATACACGCGCTACACTTTTACTAATAAAGGTTCCAGAAGGGGGTTTTGCAGCGATGCCATGAAACTGAAGAGCTTGCAGGGGCGGGGCTTGATTTTTTTGCGTCAGCTGTTGATTGGATGTTTAGATGGGGGCGTGAGCTTGCAGGGGCGGGGATTGATTTTATTCATCAGCTGTTGATTGGGTGTTTAGATGTGGGCGTGAGCTTGCAGGGGCGGGGATTGATTTTTATTCATCAGCTGTTGATTGGGTGTTTAGATGTGGGCGTGAGCTTGCAGGGGCGGGGATTGATTTTATTTATCAGCTGTTGATTGGGTGTTTAGATGTGGGCGTGAGCTTGCAGGGGCGGGGATTGATTTTATTTATCAGCTGTTGATTGGATGTTTAGATGTGGGCGTGAGCTTGCAGGGGCGGGGATTGATTTTAATTATCAGCTGTTGATTGCATGTTTAGATGTGGGCGTGAGCTTGCAGGGGCGGGGATTGATTTTATTTATCAGCTGTTGATTGGGTGTTTAGATGTGGGCGTGAGCTTGCAGGGGCGGGGATTGATTTTATTTATCAGCTGTTGATTGGATGTTTAGATGGGGGCGTGAGCTTGCAGGGGCGGGGATTGATTTTATTTATCAGCTGTTGATTGGATGTTTAGATGGGGCGTGAGCTTGTAGGGGCGGGGCTTGATTTTATGCGTCAACTGTTGATTGGATGTTTAGATGGGGGCGTGAGCTTGAAGGGGCGGGGCTAAATTTTATTTATCAGCTGTTGATTGGGTGTTTAGATGTGGGCGTGAGCTTGCAGGGGCGGGGCTTAATTTTATTTATCAGCTGTTGATTGGGTGTTTAGATGGGGGCGCGAGCTTGTAGGGGCGGGGCTTGATTTTATGCGTCAACTGTTGATTGGATGTTTAGATGTGGGCGTGTGCTTGAAGGGGCGGGACTTGATTTTATCTGTCAACTGTTGATTGGATGTGTAGGGTGTGAGCTTGCAGGGGCGGGGCTCGATGTTATGCATCGCTATAGCGCTTTTCTTCCTCTTAACAAGTAGTTATAGCATGAAAAACATGCATGAACATCAGAAGGAATGTTGAAAGATACAGTAGAACTTAATGAAATTAATCATGTCTCATGTAATCGCTCAATCAGTGTTTCAACCACGGAAAGACATCAATAACAGCTTGTGAATGTGGCCTGAAACAATGTGAGCTTTTTTAAATATATTATCTTAGGCTAGTTTAGGCTCAGTTTTTTGTCTGTAAATCCACATTTTAAAGCTGATATTTCTTCCTTCACATCTTTGTCGACCTTTCTCAACCCTGATGAGTTTGACACAGGAATCATTAAACCACCAAAACTAAAATATGAGGAACTGAATCACAATGTTTCTTGATGTTTGTGCATCTGGTTCAGTTTCACTGCCCATATGATGCTGTGAGAGAAAGTCACCTGTTGCTTGTTATTAAATAGAGGAATAACCAGCAGAGTGGGAATAATGCTGCTGTTAGACACTAAATCTTTACTCGTGCTTGATTTCCAAAGTCCCCTGTAGTCAATCATTTAGTCCCTTAAAACTCATCTTTGATCACCAAAATGACATATTTAAAAGCTTTTTCCTTGAAAAAAATTATTAATGCCTTAAAATATGTATTGTAACTCGACACCCTTGCCTCATTTAGTATGCGCAATTCTCTGAATATGCAAATGAGCCCCGCCTCCACTCACTCACTCAGCTCAGAGATCCACTGGTCGACGATCACACGTTGATCTGATTGGTTACAAGGTCGTTTGTGACGTCAGAAACACCAGCGATTTCAAACCGTGTGTTTGAGACTGTCTTTGGTTCACTGCAGTTTTAAGCAGGAAATACTCAGCAATGCTGTCGACTTATGAACTTACACATGGTGGTTCTTAAAGCGTATTAAAAACAACACATAGACACACAGACAACATTAAAAGCTGGATTGTCACCACAGCTTGTGTCTCTTTCTCCATCAGGGGCAGTGAGTGACGTCCTGCAGAAAGTAGACGTGCGATTGGTCAGTGAAGATGCATGCGTGCGTTCCTATGGTTACATGATCACTCCCAGAATGATTTGTGCCGGCTATCGCAGTGGAGGGAAGGA
>CM060596.1:46970579-47043079 GCA_030578255.1 Tiaroga cobitis
CAGCTCCGGTTGGGTTTCCCTCGGCTCGGGAACGCCAAGGGAAAACGTGCTGTGTAAAGCAGTGGAGGAGGGGAGGATAGAAAACTACACGTTTAACTGCGAGAAGTGTGTGTGATGAAGTGTGTGTGATGAAGTGTGTGTGATGAAGTGTGTGTGATGAAGTGTGTTGAGAGTTGAACCATTTACCTTTGTTGGTGCAGACTTCTTCGGTCCATTTATAGGACGCAGTGAAGTGAAAAGATACGGTGTCATTTTTACATGTTTCACAACTCGAGCAGTACATTTGGAAATAGCCAATTCACTCGACACTGATTCATGTATCAACGCTTTCCGCAGATTTATAAGCAGACGAGGGAAAGTACTACGGCAAATAAGATCTGACAATGTAACTAACCCGACTTCAGCCGATCGTGAACTAAAGAATGCCATAAAGGAATAGAACCAAAGCAACAAACTCCAAGTTGCTCTGCAACAAAAGGGCATAGAATGGACTTACAACCCACCTGCCTCTTCACACTTTGGAGGAGTATGGGAGAGGTTAATAAAACAGGTCAAACTAATACTTCTATCACTAACAAAGGATCAAGTAGTAGACGAATCCCTTCACACTTTTATCTGTGAGGTAGAAGCCATAATGAATAGTCGGCCACTTACCTCAAACCTTTAACACCCAACCACCTTTTACTTTTTAAAGGACCACCCACATTACCGCCCGGGTTATTTCAGAAATCAGACGTGTATAGTAGACGCAGATGGAAGCAAGTACAATACTTAGCTGATATGTTTTGGAAAAGATGGATTAGAGAGTATCTTCCAAACCTACAAGAAAGACAAAAATGGCTTAAGGAGAAAAGAAACTATGCAAATGGTGACATCGTGTTAATCGCAGACCCTACTGCCCTAGGGGATCTCCGATGTTGGGGAGAGTCGTTGACACAAAGAAAGATTCAAAAGGGATCGTTCGTAGCTTGACATTAAAGGGTTAGTTCACCCAAAAATGAAAATGAAGTCATTAATTACTCACCCCCATGCTGTACCAACCCCGTAAGACCTTCGTTCGTCTTCGGAACACAAATGAAGATATTTATGATTAAATGTGACAGCTGGATCACTCCTCCATAGGCTCCCTAAGGGAATGAAACCTGACGGCCCAGAGAGTCAATGAAGAAAATGTTTAAATATTCCATGTCGCAACAGTGGCTCAACTATAAGTTTATCAAGCGACGAGAATACTTTTTGTGCGGAAATAAAACAAAAATAACGACTTTATTCGACTATTCCTTTTCTTCCTTGTAGGCCTGAAACGAGACTTCAAGAGATTTCCACGACGCATGCGCGAGAACTGAACTGAAGTAGTTGAAGGAGATCGCAATTCTCGCGCATGCGTCGTGGAAATCTCTTGAAGTCTCGTTTCAGGCCTACACTAGAGTTAACCACTAGAGGAGCATTTTTGGACAATCGAATTTCACATTTTTTAACAATACAAGTGTGACTATTTTTTACAGGGCCATTTAACCTGTTCGAATCATGTCCATGATTTCTTTGTGTTCACACAGCAAGTGCCAAAACCTTTCCCAAGTTTCGTCCCATTCTGATGAAGTAAAAAAAAAAAGTTTCGGTGGGAAGAGCAGCGAAGGGGAATGTCTGGAGCTCAAACTGCATCTCATCTCACCAGTGGACCAGCTTACCCCCAATGATCTAATATCCTAAACACTGATCTGTCCGGTCAATATAATCAGCAGGATTTAACTGCTATAACCATGGCATTCGACTAATACACACTGAGTTCAGAGGCACGCGTTTACCTGCATCAAACAGACATGCTGATTCCTGTCGAGTGTGTGAAGAAGAACTGTGACTCTAAAGCAAACGCTTTAAAACAAGAGGATGAACGGCAGACAGGAGGAGAGAGAGGCGGGCGAGAGAATAAAGACTTGGCTAAGGAAACTCCTCCTCGTGAAGGCTGGGAGAGAGAGAGACGAGGCTTGAGGAGTGAGAGAGACGGTCGGAGTCGCTGAAGGTGCTCGAGGACACAGCGGTGAGTTACAACTCTACATTCATGAGATTCCTCGTGTTTCTGCTCCAGGCCTTCAGTCTCTCCGGCGCGGGACACTGGGAGATTTAAGGAACGCTTCTCATGTCATGCATTTGGAAAGAGATTGTTTGACGAAATTTATCATTTCTGAGGACGTGGCTCTCTCTCTCTCTCTCTGTGTTTCCTCTCATCTGGTTTTCATAAGTCGAACACACAGCTGCAACTGAGTCTCAATGAATCATTCAAGTTTTCTGCAGGATGAATGTTCTTTTAAGGCGATGTTATACAGACTGAAAGAAGCAATTAAGCGTAGGGGATACATGTTCTGAAGAGAGAACGACAGAAATGATGCTTGGATGAGATAATGTTGAACTTGCAGAACAGAGAGAGAGAGAGAGAGAGAAAGGCTCAAAGACGAGGTCCATAAATGTCACTTTTATAAGCTAGTTTATTACCGACACACATTCAACCTCAGGCTCCTGTTGCACGATGGGAACATCTCTCACATATGCTTTTTTATATAAATGTTTTATTACTATTATTAGACTGGCGGCATATTTATGGATGTGATCGAGTTTAGGGTGTGTTTACACGACTACTAAAAACGGAAAACGTTTTATGCTTTTTGGCCGTTCAATTACACAACAACGGCGTTTTAAGGGCCTGAAAACACAAACTTTTGAAAATGGGTTTCAAAATGCAAGGTTTTGAGAACGAAACCTTAACCGTCTCTGTGTAGACAACAAAAACATAAATTTGTGAAAACGTGGGAATGCCAATAGGCCTGGGGTTTCTCTTTACAAAGTGACATCGCCATCTACTGGCCTGGCAGCAGAATACAGCGTCTTTAGTCGTATTTGCAGATCTGTGTGAACGGTAATTGCTTTGACATCGTTATCTCCTGTTTTTAGGACACCGTTGTCGTGTAGGCCCAGATATACTTCAAACGAAGCTCTTTTCGTTCTCCGTTTAGGGGTAAAACACAGTACAAAATAGGTACACAGCGATACTGTTATCGAACATCTGACGCCGCTGCAAATATGTGTGGCACGCTTTCCAAGGACTTCAATCAGAGCTCTCACTTATCAAACAATATCTTTATTATCTTTCAAATTCTAAAAAAGGCAAATAGATGAATAAAAATAAACTAATAAAACAAAATGGTACAAATAAAGTGCAATGACTGTGGAAACTTTAACCATTGAAAGGATACTATGACAAAGATATATCGCTTTCTTAACACAAACTTTTATTTTAGATGTGATTAATTGCGATTAATCGTTGCCCAGCACTAATTTTTTTTAAAGTTGAACTTATATTGACTTGAGCATTTTTTGAATGCCGCTAAATCAATAGTATAGAAGCCCAAAGATTACAACAACCGTCATTTGAAGTGTCACAAAATTCGGAAATTATCATACATTATGGGATTTTTTAGGTCAAAGTTATCGTACAAATATGATAATTCTCGCACGTCTGGCAACACTGACCCGTGCCCTTCCTATGCAGGTGTCGTGATGTTGGGTGTGTTTCTGCTCCTGCCCCTCGTGGCGTCTGTCCCCCCCCCCCTCCAGGCCGACGCCCAGATACTGCCGTCGCTGCTGCGATCACTTAGACCCGCCCCTCAACCCCACAGCCAATCAGACGCCGGAGATCCGCACCATCATTAACATGACCATTCTTAAAGGTAAGGGCCGAACACACCTATTGGAATCCATACTACATTCGCCAATGTTTTCATGATCATGTGACTTATAGCGTCAGTTGCATGGGATAGTGAAGAGTTAATCGTATTGCCTACTATTGTCACGTACTGTTTTTCGCCTACTATATAGTAGGGAAGTATGAGATTTCGGATGCAGCAAAGTTAAACTCTAGAAGAAATGCTTTTTGCCTTTTTTCTCATAAAATGTAATTGGTGTTATCTTTTGAACTCTTGGCATGAAAACAAACTGAGGTTTCTACCAATCTTTCATGATTTTTCATGTTCATCAGTATTTCAAAATAAAGGCCTGAACACGCCTAATGAGTATGAAATATTCTTGTTGCAAATTGATAAATTACTGTAATTAATTTTAAAAAAGAGTCACCAAATATGAAAAGATAGAGATTGTAAGCTTTCAAATGATTTATAGTTTGTCAATATTACTTAAGGTTTTTACTCAGATATTATTGTTTAAAATATATAATTGCAAACGTCCCAGTTAAGGTTAAATATGAATGTGACCAATAATTACTGCGAATCTTTAGCAGGGTTAGCTTAGATGGAGATGCCTGATTTTACATTTTCACTGGTGAATCAATGTATTTTTCAAACAAAATATTCTTGGCATTTGGTTTTCCCAGTTTTGTTCTGCTGCTTTAGAGGAACAAACAGAAGCCAAAAGAGAATAAACACGACTTTTGTTTACTTGTTCTAGTGTTTACTCTATTCACTCGCGGTGGACACAGATTGGTAGTGGTCAATCCATTTCCATTCACAGAGATTCCTAAAAAAACAACCACAGAGGTTTCCATTAGTCGCTGTGAAGTCATGTGATCCCGGTTTATTTCCTTTGAGCTGAATAAGGGGTAATTTAACTGGTGGTGAGCAACATCTGTCGACGAGCACAAACCACAGCTCAGTGAAAGTGTGCAGTTACTCTAAAATGAAGACAAAAGCAGAAACTTGTAACGGGACAACGGGTTAATTCAATGGGGAATCCATAACATTAGATATACACTAATACTTTAATAGAAAAGTAGGTCATATATTATAGACTTTGATAATATGAAGAACGTTTAAATGAGGGTTCAAACCCCCACACATGCCTGTTGCTCTTGACCACTTGTCGACTTACATTATGTATTTCTTGTATTTGGCCCAATTGTTCAAATAGACCTCAAGTGTGTCAAACTTTTGATAGCTCTCCGATGCGGTATTAGAGATTGTGTGGATTTAGTGTGCGTTAAGTCAAGTCCCCTTCATTTATATAACGCTTTTATATATACTTTTTTTATACGCTTTTTAATATACATGTAGATAATGAAAAAGATGCATTTGGATTGGCATTTAAAGACATTGTAAACTCAATTGGAGTTAGACAACACGTGTCAGGACCTACTCATCGTCGTAATCATACTCTAGATCTAATATTATCACATGGAATAGATGTTGATACCGTTGAAATTCTGCAGCAGAGCGATGACATCTCAGATCATTATCTAGTCTCATGTAAATTACATTTAGCCAAGGCTGCAAAGCCGACTCCGTGTTATAAATACGTTAGACCTATAACTTCTGCCACTAAAGATTGCTTTATCAATAATCTTCCTAATCAGTTTCATCATCTCAGCATCCCGGATAGCTTAGAAGAACTTGATATTGCAACAGAAACGTTTAACTCTCTCTTTTCCAGCACTTTAGACGCAGTTGCTCCGTTGCGCTTAAAGAAGATTAAAGAAAATAGCCCAACGCCGTGGTACAGCGAGCACACCCGGGCCCTTAAGAGAGCAGCCAGAAAAATGGAGCGCAACTGGAAGAAAACTAAACTAGAGGTATTTCGGATTTCATGGAAAGAGAGCTCGATTACTTACAGAGAGGCTTTAAAAGCTGCTAGATCTGCTTATTTTTCAAACCTATTAGAAGAAAATAAACATAATCCAAGGTATTTATTTGAAACAGTGGCTAAACTAACGAAAAAGAAAGCTTCAAGCTCAGAAGTGTCCAAGCAACACAGCAGTGATGACTTTATGAACTTCTTCACTTACAAGATTGATAATATCAGGGACAAAATTATAACTATGCAACCGTCTACCACAGTATCGCATCAGGAAGTGCATTGTAGTCTCCCTGAGGAAAAATTTGATTCATTTGTTGCTATAGGAGAGGAAGAATTCTGCAAACTCGTTAATTCATCTAAATCGACAACTTGTATGTTAGATCCTATACCGACTAAGCTACTGAAAGAGATGTTTCCAGAGGTCATATATCCTCTTCTTAATATCATTAATTCATCTTTGTCTCTAGGATACGTACCAAAAACCTTTAAACTGGCTATGATAAAACCGCTTGTTAAAAAAACACAACTTGATCCTACAGAATTAGTCAATTACAGGCCGATCTCGAATCTGCCTTTTCTGTCAAAGATATTAGAAAAAGCAGTATCTTCACAACTGTGTTCCTTTCTAGAAAGAAATGATATCTGCGAGGATTTTCAGTCCGGATTTAGACCGTACCATAGCACTGAGACCGCTCTCATTAGAGTCACAAATGATTTGCTCTTATCATCCGATCGTGGTTGTATCTCTCTATTAGTGTTACTCGATCTTAGTGCTGCATTTGACACAATTGACCACAACATTCTTTTAAATAGACTAGAAAACTATGTGGGCATTAGTGGAATTGCACTAGCATGGTTTAAATCATACTTATCTGACCGTTATCAGTTTGTAGCAGTAAATGAAGAGATGTCTTATCGATCACAAGTTCAGTATGGCGTACCACAAGGCTCAGTACTAGGACCGCTGCTGTTCACTCTGTACATGCTACCATTAGGAGATATCATTAGGAAACATGGAGTTAGCTTTCACTGTTATGCCGATGATACTCAGCTGTATATTTCTTCAAAACCCAACGAAACTTACCAATTCACAAAATTAACGGAATGCATAGCTGATATAAAAAATTGGATGACTAGTAATTTCCTACTACTAAATTCTGAAAAGACAGAGATTCTAATTATTGGACAAAAAACTTCCACACGTAATAACCCAGAATACTGTCTAACACTTGATGGCTGCTCTGTCAAGTCTTCGTCGTCGGTTAGGAACCTGGGTGTGCTCTTTGATACCAACCTTTCTTTTGAAAGCCACGTGTCTAGTATCTGTAAAACTGCATTTTTCCATCTTAAAAATATATCTAAAATACGCCATATGCTCTCATTGGGAAATGCGGAACAATTAGTCCATGCGTTCATGACCTCAAGGCTAGATTATTGTAATGCTCTACTGGGTGGTTGCCCTGCACGCTTAATAAATAAACTACAGCTAGTTCAAAACGCCGCAGCTCGAGTTCTTACCAGAACCAGGAAATATGACCATATTAGCCCGGTTCTGTCAACACTGCATTGGCTCCCTATTAAACATCGTATAAATTTTAAAATATTGTTGATTACCTACAAAGCACTAAATGGTTTAGCTCCGCAGTACTTGAGCGAGCTCTTAACGTATTATAGTCCTTCACGTCCATTGCGATCTCAAAATTCCGGTCAGTTGATAATACCTAGAATATCTAAATCGACTGCAGGCGGTAGATCCTTTTCCTATTTAGCACCAAAACTTTGGAACAGTCTTCCTACCATTGTCCGGGAAGCAGACACACTCTGTCAGTTCAAAGCTAGACTAAAAACACATCTCTTTGACCTAGCATACACATAACGCACTATAGACTTCTATAAATTCAATGTTAGGCTGCATAGATTAGGTCAGCCGGAACTGGGAACACTTCCGTTAAATCTTGATGTACTCGCTACATCATAAGAAGAATGGCATCTACGCTAATATTAGTGTCTTTGTTTATCCCGAGGTTTTCCCGCAGCCTGCCGGATCCAGGCCGTGTCCAGATCTGACGAAGGAGATCCACCTGGACCCGATGACAATGCAGTGCTGAAGTGTCCACTATCCTCTCCCTATGGAGGATCCCTTTCCCACTCTACAGATAAAGCGTTGTGACTTCCGGCTCGCGTACCCCGAAGTGATAAAATAAAACAAAATTCTGTATCAAAATTTATAGGCAAGAAAAGTAGTTTGTTTAGGCTGGGTTGTATGAATTATAAACCTGCGCACATATTTTAAAAAGCACATAACTATAGAATCAATTCTGAATGAGCATGTGAACGCCGTCAGCGTTAATCACAGGTTCGCGTTTAAAAGTCTGATCATTTCGACGGAGGTGAATCAATCAAAGTTAACTTTAGCTGGAAATAACATTATTCAAGAACCGCTATAATGCCAAAACAATCTGTTACCTTAAATTATATGTTTATCTCTGTAAAGCTGCTTTGAAACAATCCATTGTTAAAAGCGCTATATAAATGAAGATGACTTGACTTTTAACAATATAGATGTTTCAAAGCAGCTTTACAGTGATAACAGGAGATTACAGTAACAGAGAGTGTTTTGGCTTTACAGCAGCTCTAGAATAAAGTTATTGTCCGGGTAAAGTTAGTTTTGATTGATTCACTTCCGTTGCAAATGATCTTTCTAGTTATTAACTTAGGGACCGCTAGCACGACACCGCTCTAACAGAAAACCCTTAATGCGCTCCGGCTGCTCATCCGCACAACAACAGTGTTTGGGGCTCGAGAACGCAAACCTTGAAATGGGTTCACAGGTGCAAGCGTTGAAAAATTGTGGGGGAAAAAAGTTCTCTCTGCGCAAACATCAAAAACGCGAACCTGTGAGAACGCTAACGGGCGTGCATATGTGTATTACGTGTGTAGTTTATATAGGTATGTGCGTTTGAATGTGCGCAGGCACTTTCTCTACAAATTGACCCCAACAAACCACTTGTCTGGCCTTAAAAATATATAATAAAGATTTGTTTATCTCTTCCTCGTTAGGGCAAAGGCAATGAGCATTGGCGTTTATAAGACATAGGGTCACCGTGATTTTGCCAAGTAACACATGTTCCTGGATCAACATTCCTGTCCCAAAATGTAGTCCTTACCCAATCCCTACACCTAAACCTAACCCTACCCTTAACTTTTCCCTAAAATCAGAGGGTTCACCCTGGTTCTAAGCCTAAACTTGACATAAACTGTAAACTTGTCCCTCAAATCTGATTGGTTGATTGGAAAGTTGTTCCAGGATCAACAAAGATGTGGTACTTGGTAAAATCACGTTCACCTAAGAGGGTCATAGGTCCGTCTTGCACACTTAATCCTTGTTTAAGTGGCCAAGTCTGCAAGTCTGGGGGGTTATCAGCGTAACAGTGTGTATGTAAATGTGCTTGTTGATTGGTTGTTGACAGGTGAAAAAGGGGATCGTGGAGACCGAGGGACACCTGGTAAAGCCGGAGTGGACGGACCCCCAGGATTCACAGGTGTTTCGGGGCCCAAAGGCAGTAAAGGAGACACTGGGACCCCCGGAGACCCCTGCAAAACCCAGCAGTCGTCCTTCTCTGTGGGCCGACGCAAAGCTCTGCACAGCGCCGACTACTACCAGGCCTTGATCTTCGACACCGTCTTCGTGAACCTCGACGAACACTTCAACATGTTCAAAGGGAAGTTCTACTGCTTCGTCCCGGGAGTCTATTTCTTTAACGTCAACATTCACACCTGGAACTTCAAGGAGACGTACCTGCATCTGATGCTGAACGATCGCCAGCAGGTGATCCTGTACGCACAGCCCAGCGAACGGTCCATCATGCAGAGCCAGAGCGTCATGCTAGCACTCGAGCTCAACGACGAGGTGTGGGTGCGACTCTACAAGCGCGAGCGCGACAACGCCATTTACAGCGACGACGTGGACGTCTACATCACATTCAACGGGCATCTGGTGGCTCCTAAAGTCTAGGTGGAGGAATCGCAGTCGGGTGGAGATCTAGAGGATGTTTGTGTGTGTGTGTGTGTGTGAACCTTCCCAGCAAGCGTTTAAAACACAGCCAACACGTTTAGGTTGAAACAAGGCAAAATTTGGGCTGTGAGTGAAAATTTAATAGACGTCTAAATCATCGCCCAAGAATAGACTAGTCATCAATTAGATAACAAAGAGTGAAGAAATTAAACCAAACACCTTTACCAAACTGTTTACTTTGCGTACATGATGGAATATCATACATCTCGCATGTTAATTTGGCAAAACAACATGTGACCAAATTCAAGGTTATTTTGGCTAGAAGTGTGTTACTCATTGCTGGACTATATCGGGTCTATAGTTAACCTGGATGGTGAAATGACGGCTATTGCTTGCTGGGTTTAGCTTTTCAATTGAACACTCTGCTGTTGTCTCTCACCACATTTTGGAGAAACTATGATACGCGTAACAACACTTGCCTTGAAAGGCATAAAGACTTGTACAGTGTTTGGTTTGAGCTGCTGAGCAGCCTGTCGATTAACAATGAGCAGGACTTTAACTATAAACCCCTTTCTCTTCCCTCACTCCCTGTGATCAGTGAATCAGGATATTGTCAACATGAATTTGACCACCTCGATATTCTACAGATTAGGACACTGACGACTCCCTTACGTGTGACATGATTCATATATTGAACCGCACCGATTCTGCTTTTTCCATATTTCTTTAGTGTGTAATGTTTCTGTTTGACCATGAACAAGCTCCAGTTATTTTCTATATCAGCGTCACTCCCTGAAACGCCTCCATTGTAGTCTTGAGTTTCTTCCGGGAACGAACACGTCACAATATTCCTCATTATAATAATCAATACGCAGAATAAAGGGGCGGGGCCTGGTTGAGTTAGTCAGTAGTGTGTTAAACTGGCGGTTATGGTAAGAGCGGGACATTTCCCAAACACACTCGAAGCGCTCGACCAATCACAACACACTGCTCCAGCCGGCCAATCAGAGCACAGTGTGCTTTTCAGGAGGAGGGGCTTCATAGAGACAGGAAGTAAACAGAGCGTTACTGGCAGACTGGGAAGAGAGGAGCCGCAACAATGGAGAATATGAGGAGAATAATCAACATTCAAGCAGGAAACCTGTTCTAGTAGAGCCTGAAAACAAGACTTTGTAAAAGGTCTTTAAAGGTGCTGGAGTTTAAACCTCGTCAGAGAACACTAGGAATCCAATTTCTTTGTATTTCCATTTCCACAAACATAATTTTCTTAACATCATGTGGTTTCTTTTTTATGTGGATCAAAATATATTCTTAAGAAAGTTATGGTCTGTAATGATAATAATCAAAATAATAATATGTATAAAAACCAAGTTTATAGGTGCGTCCCAATTCATGTACTTCTATGACGTTTTGTAGTATAAATAGTGTATGTGTTCATACTGAGTGTATCATTTGGGACACAACTATGGTGATTGGCAGCTGCTCTGAGATCAGCGTTGTGATTAGTGAATTTGATCTCAGTTCAGAATCCACAAACAGTTTGACAATTTCCAGATTTTACTGATTTCCCTGTGAAGGACAGATTCTGACCATCTGAGATTCAGTTTTTGGGAAATAAAGTCCATCAATGGACTGGTGTCATGAAACTGGGACGTTTTGTATTTCGTTTCTCATGTTCATTAACATTTTTACCTTGAGCTTTTTAAGGTTTCTCTGATGTTGTCTCCATGAACTGGTGCTAAACTGGTGACGCGTGCACTTTCTGCAGGGGAAAACAACTATGTCTATATTCTGATGTGTATGTTTATAATGTTTCTATTAAATTCAGCAACAAAACACTCAACTGCTCAGACGTTTTGTTTTTTTATTTAGTTCAGTCCGTTGACCCAAATACTTGTGAATTATTGCTGCGTTCATGCCATATGAGGACGTGAATGCTTTTTACAAGTTGAAATCTCGTAATTACGATAATTACAACATGGTGTCAACGCACCTTATGGCCCACTTACACCAAGGAGAATAACTAACGGACGTCAAACTATAGTTTTAAAGTCCCCTTGTAGTGAAAATCCAGCTTTTAATGTTGTTTATGCATCTATGTGGTGTTTTTAATACGCTTTAAGACACACCGTGTGTAAGTTCATAAGTCGACAGCATTGCTGAGTATTTCCTGCTTAAAACTGCAGTGAACCAAAGACAGTCTCAAACACACGGTTTGAAATCGCTGGTGTTTCTGACGTCACAAACGACCTTGTAACCAATCAGATCAACGTGTGATCGTCAACCAGTGGATCTCTGAGCTGAGTGAGTGAGTGGAGGCGGATTTGCATATTCATAGAACCGTGATACTAAATGAGGCGAGGGTTTCCAGTTACATTCAAGCTATTTTAAGACATGAAGAAATATTTTCAAGGAATTTTTTGTTAAATATATCATTCTGGTGATCAAAGATGAGTTTTAAGTGATACAATTATTGACTACAGGGGGACTTTAAAACTCATTCTAAAATTGTTCTAATCAGACCATTTATGTACATAAAAAGAATAAACTATCTATAAAATAGCATACTAAGTAAAAAAATAAAACATTTGTATCATTAGATATTCAAGTAAAGTGTAATCCAACATTTTCTCTCTCTCTATCACTCTCTCTCTCTCTCTCTCTCTCTCTCAAAAAAAGAGAGACTTGTTCTATATAATAATGTTCTATCCTTCACGTTCCAGGAAAAGGGCACAAAGAGTTAAATAAACTTATCACTTCATCTAAAACAACAACGTGTTTATTAGATCCTATACCAACTGAACTACTGAAAGAAGTGTTACCTATAGTGGAAGAGCCTCTTCTCAATATTATTAACTCATCTTTATCTTTAGGTCATGTTCCAAGAACGTTCAAGCTGGCTGTTATAAAACCTCTTATTAAGAAACCACATTTAGATCCAAATAACCTAGCAAATTACAGACCCATTTCGAATCTTCCATTTATGTCAAAAATATTAGAAAAAGTTGTGTCCAGTCAACTCGGCTCTTTCTTGCAAGAAAACGACATCTATGAAAAGTTTCAGTCTGGATTCAGGCCACATCATAGCACTGAAACTGCGCTTGTTAGAATCACAAATGATTTACTTTTAGCTTCGGACCAAGGCTGTATCTCAGTACTAGTTTTACTTGATCTTAGTGCTGCGTTCAACACTATAGATCACACAATACTCTTAGATCGACTACAAAATTACACTGGTGTTCAAGGACAAGCATTAAGCTGGTTCAGGTCATACTTATCTGACCGCTACCATTTCGTCTACTTAAATGGAGAAAAATCGATCATAACTTCGGCAAACTATGGAGTGCCGCAGGGATCTGTGTTAGGCCCTTTATTATTCTCAATATATATGCTGCCACTTGTAATATTCTAAGAAAACATGGAATTAGTTTCCATTATTATGCTGATGACACTCAAATATATATTTCATCACGGCCAGATGAATACGCTAAATTATCCAAATTGACAGATTGTGTTAAAGATATAAAAGATTGGATGACGCGTAATTTTCTTTTATTAAATCCAGACAAGACAGAGGTAATACTTATCGGTTGTAACAACCGTCCACAAAACCTTTCACAGCACGACTTTAACATAGTAGGATGCCCTGTTACTTTATCCGCTACAGTAAAAGACCTGGGTGTTACATTAGACTGCAACTTGTCTTTTGAAAAGCATATTTCATATGTTACAAAAACAGCCTTTTTCCACCTTAGAAACATTGCTAAGCTACGTAACATGCTATCAGTCTCTGATGCAGAAAAGTTAGTTCATGCTTTCATGACCTCGAGACTAGATTACTGTAATGCTTTATTAGCTGGTTGTCCTGCATCTTCAATAAACAAGCTACAGTTAGTCCAAAATGCAGCCGCTAGAGTTCTTACTAGATCAAGAAAATATGATCATATAACACCGATTTTATCATCACTTCATTGGTTACCTATAAAGTTCCGTATTAATTACAAAGTATTGCTTTTGACTTATAAAGCTCTAAATGGTTTAGCTCCAGTCTATTTAACGGATCTTCTATCGCCCTACAATCCATCGTGCTCTTTAAGATCACTAAATTCGAGGCTTCTGGTCATTCCTAGGATATCCAGATCCACCAAAGGAGGCAGAGCATTTTCACATTTAGCTCCGAAGCTCTGGAATAGCCTTCCTGATATTGTTCGTTGCTCAGACTCGCTCTCACAGTTTAAAACCAGACTGAAGACGCATCTATTTAGCCAGGCATTCATATAAATTTTTTATCTTACAGTTACTGTAAATTCGGCCTCTAGTTCATAAACGCCAGAGGAGAACTGGCCCCCGACTGAGCCTGGGTTCTCCCAAGGTGTGTTTTTCTCCATTGGGTCATCTGATGGTGTGTTAGGACACCTTTAGGTCACTGGATGGAGTTTTTCGGTTCCTTGCCACTGTTGCCTTTGGCTTGCTCAGTTGGGGATATTCAAATTAATTAACCAATCATACCATTGATCAGCTCTACCAAACTTGGATGTCTTTTTTTCCAGTAATAAACAAACATTGTTAAGTTGTTTTGATTGATACTGTGAAGCAGCTTTGATACAATCTGTATTGTGAAAAGCGCTATATAAATATATTTGACTTGACTTGACTTGACATTTGTAGGAGCTTTCGAATTGGGACAGCCTTCTTCGCGCCGCCGTGACTAGTATTAGGTGTAATGGATTACCAAGTAATTAATTTATGTAATTTAATTATGTTTCCCCTGAAAAAGTATGTAAGGGAATGGGATTACACTTAATAGTTTTATAGTTATCATTATAGATTATTGGTGTGAATGACAACTGTCTGTGCAAACCATTGTTAAAAAGACACAGAATCACTTCACACACACCAGAACATTATTTTCTCATTTCACCAGCACAGGTCCTCTCTTTCTTTCTCTCTATCTCTATCCTTCATCAGGTCATTCTGTTTCTCAGAGAGGGCCAATAATAACATCATCAGAAACAGCTGTTCGATTGATTTTACCCTTATTATCAACAATCAACAAAACAGTCGTCACTGTAAACCTACAATCATCTCATAAGTTAATTTATAGCTCAATAAAGGTTTGATTATGATGAACAGAAACACGAGCAACTGACCTTCGACATCCCTCAATAACAGACTATTTACCTCTTCATTAGCGGTTGTTTCATGTACTCTTTCCTTTGGGAAATATCCTGTAATTGTGTGTAGTTGGGATCAGTTCAGGGTCGCCAGGTCTGCACGACAAAAACTAGCCGACATGCTAATCAGAAATAGCTTTAACCGCAGATTTACACAAATAACCCGCTGAAAGAGGGATTAGGCGAGAAAACCGCGGACTTGGCAACACTTGCTCGGTTCACTAGATTCTGAGCACACACTGCCCTCTAGTGTACACTGAGTTCACTAGTGGAGAACACAAATGAAGATTTCTAAATTGTTGATGATAAAGCATTGGAAATATGTCCACAAAATGGTTTTCAAATTAATTTATTATAGTTTCTGTCATAGAATTTGTTATTTTTATTCAAGGTTAACATATAGCCATTCATATACACAAAACAAAAAGGATTGTATAAACTCATTTAATGTACACGCTCCTTCTTACCAGTGCAGAGGAGAACTATTCTCTTCTTTTCAAACACTTTCACTCTTTTATGTCGTTCATCTTAATCAGACGAATTATGTTCCATCTATGAACCAGCATTAGAGACACTCCCACACACGCACAGAGAACGTGATTGGAGGAGAGTGACAAACCAGTGGACGTGATTGACGGAGAGAGAGAGGAGAGTGGACGTGATTGGCGGAGAGAGAGAGGAGAGTGGACGTGATTGGCGGAGAGAGAGAGAGAGAAGAGTGGACGTGATTGGCGGAGAGAGAGAGAGAAGAGTGGACGTGATTGGAGGAGTGATCACACTGCAGCACCTAGATCACATTCACATGAGAGATCAAACTGGTTTGATTAGCGGAACAAAACAGTGCTTCAATAATAGTGACAAACATGATAGACTGATCTTTATGTCATATATGAGGATCTTATACAAGATTACACATCAAGATTAGAAATATTAACTTCACCCAAAAATATAAACAAAGAAAAAAAAAAATCCTTTAATATATTAAAGTAGAACACACTGAATAAGTTACGCTTTCGAAATGATAAAATGCAGTGCAGATATGAACAGTTTAACACAGGACGTTCACTATTATTTCCTGAAGGATCACGTGGCGCGTGTTTGACTCTCACACACGTATATTCCATTCCGTTAATCCGTTATTAAACCTGTCCTGTGTTTAATATAAACATTTTTCCTTTGAGCTGCGAGCAAAGCTCCCTGATGCATGAAACGACACAGTTCACAGGTGATTCACAAGACAAAAGCAAGATAATGACCCGAAACAAACTCTACGCCAGTATGCGAACGAAAACGCTCGGACGTCAATTTACTGCGCATGCGCATTCTTCTCATTAGTGCAAACGGCTTCTTCTGTGGTCAGTTTTCTCGTTCCTCAACAGTTTTTGAAGAGCATCTTATTAAGGTTAGAATACACTACACAACTTTTCTAGATTTTTGTCCGGATTTGTATGCTGCCATCACGTGCTATCGGAAATTCCCCACTTCCCACTTCTGAAGTTGTGTTTAGGAGCTCGTCACATTTAAGTGCTTTGTTGTCGGAAAGAACAGGTATCATGGAGGACACCAGGTTTATTCTTGCCTATTTATTGGGAAAATCTTATTATAGCCAAAATGATATTTAGCGTCCCATTCATTGACAACGATAAAGATTCAGAATTCTGGAATTTCAGGCAATTTTTGTGGTGTTTAAAACACAATACGCTTCAATTGATTATTCATGTAGATATGCACTACTTTAATGGTAAAAAGTAATAAAAAACACCAGTAATAGCAGCAATCGTTCTTCCCTCCACCATGTTTAAAGTTTATGGCCGCCCAACTCGGGAACATGGGTATCAAAATGATCCCGAGCTTCCCAGTAGCAAATATGACTTCAGAGGGCGTTCATGTCCAATTTTTAACTAGGAAGCTTTAGTAAGAATTTACTAAAAAGGGTAAATAAGCGTACAGACGCTTAATAAAATCGCAGATGGGAATGGAAAGTTCTACTGAGAATGTGCAAATTCAATGTCACATCAGGTGCAAAACGGTGGGATTTGACGGATTTCTGGAAGTGTATGATGGACACAGACATGTTTTATATTTTGAGCTGATTTTAGAAGAAATTGTTTCCATTTGTCACACACACACGCGCGCACACACACACACACACACACACTGCAAAGCCAATTGGTGGAGCTTGATATTCAGCTCCTCCTCTCTGGATTTAATGGGCGGCGCTTGATATCCAGCTCCTCCTCTCTGGATGTAATGGGTGGAGCTTGATGTCCAGCCACACCCTACCCCTAAAATTAATTAGGTCAAGCTCCAACCATTGCATTCAGCATATAGTCAGCAAGTGTATTATGATGCAGTGTTTTAAAAATCTGTTACGATTTTAAAAGTTGTGTAGTGTATTCCAGACGTTAGTCAGCATGAAATGAAATGAAAATTCACTGTATTTTTTAAATGTATGTTATTGATCTTCTTGTGTATGTTTCATTATGTTTTTGACCTTGAATAATAATCAAAATCATCATACTTCTGGTGATGTATGCAGGACTACTCCAATCATTTAGTGCGCTTAAACTCCGCCCCTGCATGCTCACGCTCATCTGCATACACTTTTGATTGCCACGCCCACATCTCAATATCCTAGCAACAAGTCCCCTCACAACATTTTTTAATTTTCAATACTTTGTTACACTCGGATGCACATCAGAAAACAGAAGAAACAATCTGTCACTACTTCTGTTTCATCACAACAATAAAGTTAAAATGGCAATATGTTTACAGGTAGCTAGATAACACATCCAGTTAAATGGCACAAACATTCGAAGGAAACTCTCTCGGTTCAATAGCACAAGAGCATGTGCGTTTGCATACTAGCGTAAAGTGTTTCTAGCCAAGAAGGTTAATGACAGAATTTCATGTTTAAGATGAATAATATGATGTGAGAGGACGGGATGGAGGGATGACATGGAGGAGAGACGTTTCTGCATCTCTCTCCTCTGACAGACCGATCTTCCCTTTTGTACACAGAAACAGGATAGTAATAAATTAGATAAATAATGTAAACAGCAACAACATTTACAACAGCAAACAACACAAAACAAAAATGACAGTAAGTCCGAAACAGTGAATGTTTGTTAACTGAGAGAGAGAGAGAGAAAGAAAGTGGTTCCTGATTAACAGCCCAACGCCTCAAAACGGTCCTTCATTTGTTTCAATAGAGCAAAACAATCATTAAACTCGAGACAAAATCCCCTCAGAGTGACTTGCACTAAATGTGGCACGTTGGTCGTGGACGGACATAAGAGACATACACTACCAGTCAAAAGTTTTGGATCTGTAAGATTTTTAATGTTTTTAAAATAAGTCTCTTCTGCTATCCAAGTCTGCATTTATTTGATTAAAAATACAAACAAAACAGTAATATTGTGAAATATTATTCTAATGTAAAACAGCTGTTTTCAATGTGAATATAGTAAAGTGTGATTTATTAAATTCAGATTTGATCACAGGAATAAATTACATTGTATTCACATAGAAAACAGTTATTTTAAATTGTAATAATAATATTTAACAATATTAATGTTTTTTTGTTGTTGTATTTTTAATCAAATAAATGCAGCCTTGGTGAGCAGAAGAGACTTCTTTTAAAAACATAAAAAATCTTACCGATCCAAAACTTTTGAACGGCATTGTAAGAGACATAATTCTCCAGAAACGAGTTTCATGAGGTCATTCATAAGGCCATTATTAAAGATATTCCTGCTCATGTAAGCTGCTTGATATGCAGATGTGAACAGATTCAGGTGGAATGAAACCAGTTCATTCACGCATATTTCAGGATAAGAATTTGATGCAATTGCATCACTAGAGGTCAATATTTCGAATGTATTCCCATGCGGATTGGACACAGATTTGGAGCGTCCATGCGGATTGGTTCGCAGCTCATGCTAGCTCGTCTAAAGCTCATTTACTGCGCGCATGAAGGCTAAATTCACATTTTGAGGACAGACGAGGGTTCACGGCCACACTGCAATCCCAGTGTGATGCCATACACGCATGTGGACTGAGACTGAGCACCTGTCTCTCTGCTGAGATCTGTCATGTCTTCAGGACATCTAACGCTCTTTCTATCTTTAGGCTGTGTGTCATTTTAGTTTCACAGCCCCTAGCGAGTAGAAGTCATTTGTTGGTTCATGACCCTTGACTTCTGGAGATATTTATTTCACTGGTGGCAGTATTTTAACCCCATGTCCCAGAGAGTTCCTATATCTGTTTTTAGCAGCGTGTGTCTGACACAGAGATAATGTTTTTCAGAAATTATTTCCACAACTACTTTAACCGTACGTCTAGGAGAGTTTATTTATGGCTGACCATTGTGGAGCCTAAAGTCAACATGAAACGACTCTTTTTTTGTGCAATGAGACTGAACATTCAATGAGAATAAATGTAGGATTGCACTTGATTTTCTTCATAATGTTCAATTCAATTCAATTCACATTTATTTGTATAGCGCTTTTCACAATACACATCGTTTCAAAGCAGCTTTACAGAAAATGCATGAGTCCACATTACAATTAAGAGTGATCTGTTATCAGAGGATTTCAGAATTGTACATATACAAAATCACAGTTAGCTAAAAATGTATTAATTTAAACAATGTCATAATTTAAGGCAGAAACAATGAGCTCATTGAAGTAATGAATTCTTGTTTGTTAACAAATGATTATGACAATGTGTCTCTATATGAAGGTGGTTGATAAAAAAAGAGGGATTGACGTCATCTATATTTCTTCAAAATAATGACAATGAATCATTCACAATAAGAGCAGCAACATCAGTTAAGAGAGTCACTGTTGATTTCATGTTGACTTTAACAGCCCCAGTATAAAAAGTCCGTAAATTATCCCAGAACTTATCAAATCTTCTGCAAATCCTCAGATCTCTGGTGCCGCTGTGTACATGTAACTCCCCAGAGATCTCGAATGCGATCAGATGGCTTCACGGCACTGAGAACTGGGAATTTCCAGCACATGATTTCGTAAGAAACTGTTTCCCCATTCTCACTTTAAGTTAAAACTTGAGAGCCAAGACCACGAAACACTACATGGCTCTGTTACAAAAACACAGTGAGCTGCATTGCAATGGGAAATTCATAAAACGCATAAAAATATACATTGGATTGAATTATTTATTTTCAATGCTTTTTTGTATTGAACACATTGCATTTATAATCACTTATCGCAATGCATTCTTGGCTCATGCCTTCTCTAGAAAGGATAAATTAAAAATGGTTGAATATGGCCAAAGGTACAATCAAACCAAAATTTATTCAGACTCCTTCAACATTTCTCACACTATCACGGTTTATTCGATATAGTTTAGAAAATGGTAATAAAATATGAGAAGAACAAAATCAGTTGATATTTCACTGGTTTTGTCTGTCCTTCTGTTAGACTCTCACACATGAATTATGTTGAATATAGGTTGAATTATGAAAATATCATAAATGATATCTGGTGTCTGAATGAGCAGCATATGATTTGAAACAACCTTTGTGTCCTTGATGCCTTAAAATGTAGGCAGACTAGCTTGTAACAGAGCCACTGTGTTTGTCTTATTTTATCTGGTGTCTTCTCTTTCTTGTGCACAACATGGATGATTCACATTATCGCAGGCTAAATAGCTGATGATTTTTTTTCTTTTTTCCAGCTTTAGGATGTTTTCCGCAAGGATTTCTCCAACAGGAAGATCGTTTGTGTTCTGTCTGAGCGAATCTCACATATCAGCTCCATCAGAGCTCAAACAAAGCTCTGTTTCTCTCTAATGGTCTCTCTTTCTCTCTCTCTCTCTCTCTCTCTCTCTCTCTCTCTCTCTCTCTCTCTCTCTCTCTCTCTCTCTCTCATCTACAACCTCATTCAGAAAGGCTCACAATGATACACACATTTTTTTTCTGACTGAGAAGTTTTGAGTTTGGCAGAATTTACAAGCTGTCAACAAACCCAAAAATGTGGCATTTGTGCAATGAGTTTTCTTTTTTTTCGATTCTGAAGTGCAAGCGAGAAAGTCTGTGCACCAATGAAATTCACTCACTCACACACACACACATTCGCTCTCTCTCTCTCACACACACACACACACTCTCTTACAGACGCACACACACACACACGCACACACACAGTCATGTACAATGAACACAGGAGGAACAGAGTCTCTCAGGTAAACATCGGCCAAAACAGAAAGGTTTGTTGTTCTCTGCAAGGCCTGTGTTCACATGAAGCGTTCATCCATTGGACGGTTTTGGGAGGGTCTTAAGAGCCAATCAGAGAAGAGGAACGAGTAACAGGACGGCGGTCTCTTCTCTCCCAAACATTTGATCCTTATCTACGCGCCCCCCGGCCTGGCATACGGATTCTCCAACAAGTAGCGGTAGAGATCGTAATGATCAAACATGTATTTAGGGGCGTACATATGTTCCTTAGGGTCCGATGGCGGGTATTCCTGCACAGAGCCGTCGAACCAACCCCCCGTTCGGATCAGATCCCGGATGTAGTTAAGATCCCGCTTGTCCTCGTAGTCACCCCAGCGAGGAAAATCCCCGTTTTGGGCCGAAATGAGTTTAAAGTGAATTCCCTCTGGCGTGAAACACCAGGAGCAGTGCCAGCCTGCGAAATGAAACGGACTTCCGATTGACCACTGCACCAAAATGTGTCCGGTGTCGTTTTCGTACTTCCGAAATCCCGGCATGGTGTAGTATTCCCTACGTCGAAGCCGAATCCCATCGTTATCATAGACATCCCTTAGCATGCCGATGGTACACCCGGACACAACCTCGAGTGAGCCGAGTTGCTTCCAGAAAAACCCATACAGGGATTTTCTCATGTGGATTGCAAACGGCTCCGTCCATCCATCGAAAAGCTTTAGGAAAAGAACTCCTTCATGAGCCGGAATTTCGTCAGCATCATTAATGAGAAAAACGTCATCGGGACGTAAACCCGATATGCGAGCCATGCCGTCGCGAGTCAGAAAGGTGCGCAGATAATCGTCAGCGATCCATCCGTCTTGTCGACCACCGTCCGGGAAATGATCCAGGAAAACGAAGAGGATCTTGTGCCGAACATAATCGTATGTTCCGTTGAGCAACAAATGCAGGAATCTGAGCGGACGCCTTTCTCCGTACGCCGTGAAGTTGGATTCGCACACGAGGAATAGATCCACGGCTTGGATGAGCTCGCGAAAGCGCACGTGCAACAGGTCAAACTCGTGGTTCACGTTAATGGCGTTTATGACGCGCCTTGGCGTCTCGCGCGGCGTTAGCCGCTCTTTCGTGGGGAGATTTGAGTGATACACCATTGTGGGAACGCCACAGTAAGATCCATGCCATCCCGGTCGACACACACACTTCACCAGACGTTTCCCGCGCTTCGGCTTCACTCGAGCAAGACCGGATTCTTCCACTGATTTCGCTTGAGCCTTTGACTCGTCAGGTTTTTGTAAAATTCTCCGCTGGCTCATTCCACCTATGCTCGGTTTGGTTCTCAGCGTCTCGTCTTTCGCCAGCGCCGACTCCGTTCCCTGACGAAAGCACAGCGCTCCCGCTTTGGTGCGGATGAAATACGGTGTGTGGTCGTCCTGGAGCGTGTGTGTGCGCCGGTGAAGGTCGCCCAGGGACTCCAGTGGGTCTGGAGTCGAAGCGTGACGCGGATGAAACTTGTTCACCGCGACTCGCACGGCACCGTCTCTCTGCGGGTCAGGGTTCTGATGGGTCGGGATGCTGGCGACCAAACCTCCCTTATGGACCTGATTAATGGAGAACAAGCATCATTAGAAGACCTAAAGACAGCAGAATCTGGACAGTTTCACTTGCCACGTTTCCATTACCCTTCAAATTGTGCAAATTGAAATTGCGAAATTGAAAATACGCCCAATGGAAACACGTCAATTTTACAAAAACTCCCATATATTGCAAAAAAGTTTTTACGCTCACATGAGGTGGTTTTTCAGGCAATTCGAAAAAGGAATAATTCACAAAACTGCAATGCGACCAAACCTCCCTTATGGACCTGATTAATGGAGACCAAGCACCGTGAGCAGATTTAAAGACAGCAGAATCTGGACAGTTTCACTGACTCTTAGGGGTGAGCGATTATGACAGATATCTTGGTTTCCAGCACCAAGTCCAAACCTATTCAGTTACACACCCAATGTAAAACCAAATCTAACATTTTAATCAACAGTACATTTTTTGTTAACCTTTTATCATATGTCTTGGAGTATTGCAATAATATTGTATCATGATTTTAGTATCGTGACATGAGGGTATCGTCCGTAGACATTCATAAGTTAATCTCTCTGTGATGCTTTAAGCAGCCTGACATGCCAACTTCTGATTCAACCAATCACATGAGTTTGGGGCGGGATTATCTGTCCGACTGACCAATGACAGACAGGGGAGTGTTGCAGAGCACAACCTTACAGAAGAATAGGGTTGGGACAATATATTGATGCATCGCGATTCGTGGATCGATTCCAATTTTCTGAATGCATCGCAAATCGATTCTGAGCTTAGTTTTTAACAGCAGATAGCGCTCTAGGCTAGTTTTTAACCACGCACACAAATGCTCGCGAAGAAGAGCGCTCGTGCATTCGGCTGAGTCTGAGAATGTACTCGCACCTCAGAATGCTTTTATGACGCGAGATTAATTTGAACAGCCCTCTGCAAACACCCTTGTAATTCGCTTCAATCTTTTCAAACTTTATGAATGCTTATTTTATAGAAGGTTCAAGTGGTGTGTGTAAGGCATTGGAAGCCAGCAGATTACAGCTGTTTCTAGAGTACACAGTGCCATCTGCTGTTAAAAAATACTTACGTCACTTCAGAGTTCCTACTGGCGGTGCAAATGCAACCAGGAAAACGTTCCTAAGGGAACCATTAGTTCTCGGGGAACCATCCTGGTGGCTACTTCCTAACTACCCGGTGCAAAAGCCCCTTATGGCAGACAGTGTCGCAAAACACGACTTTACAGGAGAACAGTCCCAGTCCCACTATGTCGTTCTTCGTGCAAAGAAGCTGCTAAAGTCAGCAAAAATATACTGACACAATGATAAACAAGTAACAATAATATTCGCAACAACATATCATTTTACTGAATAATTAGGTAAACCTAATTTCTTAATTTATCTTTGTAAAGAAACCTCATTGCTTAACTGGCTACTCTCTGCTGTCTCAGACAACGACATCTGTTCTCCTCAGCCACCGTAACTTCTGTTGGGTGCAATTCTCAACCTCACCACTAGATGCCGCTAAACATTACACCGTGCAGCTTTAAGATAGAACGTTTCTGTAGAGGACTATAGAGAAGAAGAGTCCCGGTACCTCAGTAGTGCGCTGCAGATCTTCAGGTCTCTTCCAGGGCTGTGGTGCTTCGGGCTCCTGTCCGGTGTCGCGCTCCAGAACCGCTCCGACCCGAGGCCCTTCCTCAGGGGATGCGCTCGCCAGCGGGGTCGAGCCCTCCTTCCAGAAGAAACCAGTCACCATGATGAAGGACTTGATGTTAGGGTAGGGTGCAGACAGCTCCCTCAGCAGGGACACGTAGTGGAGAGCCTTGTAGTAATGCAGGAAGGAAATGACACACAGTCCCACTGTGCAAATCAAGAAAACCCTGTGACGTCTCATTTTCATCCTGAGAAACCGGAGAGAGAGAAACAGAGTTCAGAGACTCTTGCCGAACAATCTTACATACTCACATTAAAGGGATAGTTCAGCCAAAAATTCTAATTGGCTCTTGATTTACTCGCCCTCAAGTCATCCTAGGTGTATATGACATTCTTCTTTCAGACGAATACATTCGTATAGAGTTATATTAAAAAAATGTCCTGGCTTTTCCAAGCTTTATATTCCAAACATCTATCCATGATAAAAGTGCATCTATCCTTGATAAAAGTGCATCTATCCATCATAAAAGTGCAGATTTCAATGATAAAAGTGCATCTGTCCATCATAAAAGTGCATCTATCCATCATAAAAGTGCATCTATCATCATAAAAGTGCATCTATCATCATAAAAGTGCATCTATCCATGATTAAAAGCACTTTTATCATGGATAGATGCACTTTTATCATTGAAATCTGCACTTTTATGATGGATAGATGCACTTTTATAATGGACAAATGCACTTTTATAATGGACAAATGCACTTTTATCATGGATAGATGCACTTTTATGATGGACAGATGCACTTTTATAATGGATAGATGCACTTTTATCATGGATAGATGCACTTTTATCATGGATAGATGCACTTTTATCATGGATAGATGCACTTTTATGATGGATAGATGCACTTTTATAATGGATAGATGCACTTTTATCATGGATAGATGCACTTTTATCATTGAAATCTGAACTTTTATGATGGATAGATGCACTTTTATAATGGACAAATGCACTTATCATGGATAGATGCACCTTTATGATGGATAGATGCACTTTTATGATGGATAGATGCACTTTTATGATGGATAGATGCACTTTTATGATGGATAGATGCACTTTTATAATGGATAGATGCACTTTTATCATGGATAGATGCACTTTTATAATGGACAAATGCACTTTTATAATGGACAAATGCACTTTTATCATGGATAGATGCACTTTTATGATGGACAGATGCACTTTTATAATGGATAGATGCACTTTTACCATGGATAGATGCACTTTTATTATGGATAGATGCACTTTTATGATGGATAGATGCACTTTTATGATGGATAGATGCACTTTTATAATGGATAGATGCACTTTTATCATGGATAGATGCACTTTTATCATTGAAATCTGAACTTTTATGATGGATAGATGCACTTTTATAATGGACAAATGCACTTTTATCATGGATAGATGCACTTTTATGATGGACAGATGCACTTTTATAATGGAAAAATGCACCTTTATGATGGATAGATGCACTTTTATGATGGATAGATGCACTTTTATGATGGACAGATGCACTTTTATGGACTTCAAAACAGAAACAGCCATTCACTGCAATTATTAAGCTTGGAAGAGCCAGGACATTTTTTAATATAACTCTGATTGTGTTCGTCTGAAAGAAGAGTGTCATATACTCCTAGGATGGGTTGAGGAAGAGTAAATCATGGGATAATTTTATTTTTCGTGTGAACTATCCCTTTAAGTGTGATACTGATAATGTGTGTTAGTCCAAAAGCTTCATTTTACACAAATACTTTTAAGTTTCTCTGTGCATTTGATAATATTTTTAACCCTTGTATGACCTTATGGACATTTGTATTTTTCAGTTTAGTTTTTTTTAATGATTTTCCCTGTGTTATTGCCAACTGCATACATTTTGGGACAGGTTTGTATTTTTATTGGAATTTTACTATTTCACCCCCATTTCCTTTAATAAATATATTTTTCACTAGTTACACAAAATAGTTCCACTCAGGATCTTAAGGACAAAAATATCTCCTATTGAAACCAATTAAAACGGCAATTTTAAATCCTAGGGCTTTTAAACATTTAAAAAATGATGCAATCTTTGTTAATAAACTTTCATTCTGTTGGCAAGGCTTAACATTTTTAATTTTTACTATTTTTTTCCCCAGGTGGTGCCATTTTCTCAGGTTTGGCCAATAATACAAATACTCGCTATGAAATACTTTATTCCTGTTTTCCGCTTCTGCATATCATAGAGCCAATTGGATAAATTACGCAGCTATAATTGGATTGGTATGGATGTCAGAGTGTGGTTTGTATGTGTGTAATAAAAAAATTGTGTGTGTGTATGCTTGTAGTATTTGAGAGAAAAACTCTACTGCAAATCCCAAATCCAACCACTGTGTCCCAGTGAGTTTTGCTGCATCTAATGGGGAAAATGTGGAACTGCACCAAAACAAAATCTCACTGAAAGTTAATCTTTTGAGAAATCAACTTGAGATTTGGAACACGACTTGTTTATATTTATGACTTTTATATTCTAGCAGTTTTCATGAAATATATATTTTATATAAAATGATGTTAATGAATCATTTTCATAAACTTAAACCACCATAACTTTTTTTGGTTTCACTTTTTAAACTTATTTTTAAGGGTTTATCTGCTATAGTACTGTATTACAATCATGGCACATCACCTAATAATGAAATTGACAAAAACAACAACACTAAAATGCCCAGATGCAGTATGATATTGATCATTTTGAGAGAAAGAAATCTGCTCCTGCAGAAATTTCTTCCACTGCATTATGTTACATAACAGGAAATAATGGACCAATATTTGGGAATTACATGAATGAGGAAATCACAATATATGTGAAGCACTCTGATTTCAGAACGCCTCCTGCGACGTCTTGAGTTTGCTGCATAAATATCAGCCTGCATTTCCGTCACCGGAACCGTAATTTAAAGTGCTCAGCGATCATGATTAGATGGACGTGTTTCTCTCCAGCGTTTCAGATCAGCTGAAGAACAGAAGCTCCTTAGTGTTTCTGACCTTCCAGATCATCAGGGATAGTAACAAAACACCCCATGAGAACGTTCACTGCGATTGTTCCCACCGACGCCGGGCATCAGGAACACTGAAGATGCCGTCTACGCTCCAGAGTTCGTGTTATAACATTACGGCATGATTTTGTAAAGATATACAACAATACTTCCAGTAATGTTCATAAAACATTTGTTAAAAGTCATGTGGTCTTTAATAATGTTCTCAAAACGTTAGCACAAAAAACATTATTTATACATCGTTCATGGAATGTATAAGTTGGATGTTCATGTAACGTTTTTTAAATGTAACTTGTTTCGGAACGTTCAGAGAACATTCAAAAGTAACGTTTCATAATGTTTGAAGAATGATACAATAGAATGTTAACTTAACGATCATATAACCAGGAGAAAAACACTTTTAAAACAAAACTGCACGTTTTGAACGATCAGAGAACATTTAGAAATGTTTTATAAGATTTTAGCAAAACGTTCTTAGAACATGTTTTTTGCTCTGGGAGGATGTGACGTTTCTACAGGGTTCGTACTGATACTGTAAAAAGAAACTCAAGGACTTTCAAGCACTACTTTTTTGGTTTTCAAGGATTTCCAATCAGAGATCTCACTTATCAAACAATATCTATATTATCTTTCAAATGTAAAAAAGGTAAATATATGAACAAAAACAAACCAATAAAACAAAATGGTACAAATAAAGTGCAGCGGATGCAATGACTGAGGAAACTTTAACCATTGAAAGGATACGATGACAAAGATATCGCTTTCCTTATTTAAAGGAAATGAATATATGATTGATCTGAAGAATGAAAGCTGCATCATATATTTGGATATTTATCAGCAATATCACACTCACAGCCATGTGAAATGCCTCTATCTATATCAGACGGACTGCAGCTTCATTATGTGTGAAAATATTGCTTTATCAATAAAATTAAACACTAATTTCACATATATTGTCTTTCAATAATTCAAGCGCTTTTCAAGTACCTTTTCATAAATATGTCTGTTTTCAAGGGTTTTCCAGGAATTACATTTCAAAAAGTCAAATTCAAGCATTTTAAGCACCTTGTATGAACCCTGTTTCTGTCTACACTGCTCAATTTTGTGTTGTTGCGTTCTGAAATGCATAATTTGCACCGTCACACCAAAACAAGAGTGCATGTGAAGAACATTCACTGGGCAAGCATTCACATCTGTGTGTGTGTGTGTGTGTACTAGTGCAAGTGTGTGTCCTGTGAAACATGAACTGATGATTACAGAGAAACTCTCATCGGGACACTAACTCGACTGCAGAGCCAATAAACTAGAGACAAGAAGAGGCTGAATTTTCTGTTAAATAACCAGCTAACTGAGTCAATGAGAGGAACCGAGCGATGTGATTGGACGATCAGGCTTCTGACGCAGGATGACATCACATGCACACACTGCGGGGTTCGCGAGACACAAATAAACCGCTGCATTATTGTGGGAAGACGAGAGGAATAAAAAGAACAACAATCGGCAGCCAGATTGGATTTAACACAATCGAACTCCTACACACACATTCACTGTGAGACTTTTCTCACTGCACACGGTAACAACTCGATCTGGTTTATAATTTGTGGTTTGTTCTGGTAGATTCGGGTGGTTTCTGTATATCTTAAACTCTGAGGTGAAACATCAGGACACACAAACACTCAGTTACTGAACATCCGTTTATTTTTATTCTTCCCTATACAACTCTCTCTTTCACCTTTACTCAACTGGAGTGCCATCTAGTGTCCAGTTGGTCGTCTCAACATCTCTTATTATTATTCTGCATACTTATATTACCATGGTTGCATATTTTCTTTTCTCAGGGAACAAACATCTCAATAACATATAACACTGAACTTTCTTTCCTAAGCTGGAAGCCGACTCCGCTGAAGGGATTATTCTGCCCTTTTCTTGACAGCAGGTCTTCCTATGCTAATTGACCGTTAGCGAAGACACGCCCCCTTTAGTTACTGTTGCTACGTCCGACAAGCCACGCCTTTCTCACACACACCATGTTCTCACGCAGTGAAACTGACAACACACAGACACAGGACAGACCAGCTTACTTTTGATATGAAACAAAGTCTCAACTTACAAATTTGGTCATTTTTTAAAGAAATTGAAACAATAAATAACGTTTTGTGGCTCTTAAATGTGTCGTGACAGATCGCTCAGTTAAAGCTGCTCGTGAACCGATCATCTCTTCCTTCTAGTTAATTTATAGCATCAAATAAACATGAATGAACATAAGAAGGAATGTTGTTTTAACCGTGGAAAGGCATCAGTACAAGCCGTTTTTCAAGTTCAAATCCTCCAATGTTAATCTACTCTCCTGACTGCTTTGTCGGACAAAAATGGCGGATTCGGCGGATTATGATTGGTCAGATCGCCTGTCAATCAAACTCCCTGCCAAGGGTCAATTCAGCTTATAAGTCCATTCTTTAAGGTGGACGGGAAATCCTACCCGACCTTGTCACTGTACCGTTGACAACTTGCGGAGTTGGTTCTGGAAGAACTGTAAGATGAGCTCTATTCCTCCTCAATGTTCCCATCTCAGTTTCTACCCGATACGACCCGGGCGTTGATGCTTCTCCCGGGACCATTCCAGTGTCCCGATCCTTCGATGTCCCGATCCACACTTTCTGTCCAGATAGATTTTTCGCTCTGTGTCTAGATCTAAATGTTTCATGTTGTTTCTCTTTTAACATCCAATCTTTCCTCCTGAACACTTTCAGGTCAGGCCATCTTGGCGTGAGAGATTTAGGTGGAACTGGGCACCATCAGGAGTTCTGCAGGTGAGATCCCATGAGTCGATCTGTAGGCCAAAAGAGCTCCCTGAGGGTCTTGGTTCTCTGTTTTACTGTACGCACCGCTCTCGCTGCCTCTCCATTGCTCTGAAGGTATCGTGGACTGCTTGTGACACGTTCAAAGTCACAGTCTAGAGAAAACGCTGCAAACTCATAAGACTGTGGACCGTTATCTGTCACCAGTGTTCCAGGGATTCCAAACCCAAAGACGACCTTCAGCCTCGCCACTGTTGTTGCTGTTACGAGTTTTGGCAAGTTTGCAACCTCGATGCATCTCGAGAAATAGTCAACATCCACCAGACAATGGCCTCCTTCCCATTGAAAGATATCAGCTGCGACTCATTGCCAGGGTCTCGCTGGTAAAGGTGTCGGCATCAATTGCTCCGTTTTCTCCTGTGAATGCTGACAGCAGATGTCGCATCTCTCCACTAACTCTCTTATAACACCTGTCCACCATATAGATTGCTGTGCTCTTGCAATGCACTTCGTCATTCCTTGATGAAGTCTTTCGAGCATCTCTCTCTGCATGGGTTTTGGAATCAGAATCCGTTCTCCTTTCAGTAGAATCCCATTCGCTACATGGATATCTGCTCTATGAGCCCATTATGGGGTGTTCCGACACCGTTTTCTGATGTTCTGGCCAGTCTTTTTGCGTATACAGTTCTAGTTGTTGGCAGGTTAGATCCTCATTCTGCATTTCCTGAATCTGTTTCAGCTTTGTTTTCGTTGCAGGGATTTGTTGAACTATGAGATCCACGAAAACTCTGGACTCATCCTCCAATGTTTCGTTTTCTGGATGGCGCTCGTGACAACGCATCTGCAGTGACCAGTTGTTTTCCTGGGACATACATCACGTATGGGAATCGAACCCATGACCTTGGCGTTGCAAGCGCCAACACTCAACTGTTTGAGCTACAGGAAAGCCTAGATGAGGTGAAAACTTCCCAACGTAGTTAACCATTCCCATGTGTTCGTCTCACTCCTTCCACATTCTGTGGCTCAGGCATGTTGAGAATGGCTTTAATCTGGTCCTGGTCTGGTCCGATCCCTCGAGCGCTTATATGGCCTAGGAACTTCACTCTATCGACACTCATTCAGCGTCAGTCCTCCTTTTTCAAACTTCTTCAGCACCTCACACAGTCTCTTATTATGCTCTTTTTTTCTTTTCCAAACACTAGGACATCGTCTGCATGGCAAAGAGCTCCAGTCGTTGGTTTTATTTGACCCATTTGTTGAAAACACGACACAAACAAAACAAAGTCAGGATAACACAATAAAGCCTTAGGGACTAATTTCCATTGTGGTCCCATCGGGGAGTGGCAGTAGATCAATCATCACATCCATATATATATATATTAAATAGATCCATCAAAACAAAACAGTAAAAAATTGTCATACTAAGATTGGCATCTGAGCCATTTATTTAGTGACTGCTTAAAACCTCCTAAACTTCTGATCATCTTTAGATTTCCTGGCAACCTGTTCCACAAGCTTGTTGCAACAAACAAAAAGGACTCTTTACCTAAATTACTTTTAACTCTAGGAGGAACTAAATCAGTAGAGCTCCCCCTGGTGGAGTACACGTGAACATCTCTCACTCTATTAAAATAATTGATCAAATATTTGGGGACGGCCCCGTGCACAGGTGAACCTGAGAGACTCAATCTTCTACTTTTAACCACCCAATAGTCTCAAGATGAGAATGATCAGGATGAGAACTCAAAGGATCAAAATAAGCCTTAAAACCTTATTTTGAGCAATGATCATTCGTGCAATGAGAGATCCCGACATGATTGTAAAGCGCTTTGGGTGTACAGTAGTACATATGAAAGCGCTACATAAATGCCTCATTCATTCATTCATTTAATGATCTGTGAGATTGTGAGCTGGAAATGCTCCGGGGCTGTAGATATCCCAAAAGGAAGACAGTATCAGTCTCTCCCAAAGGGTGTAATGAATGTTGTTAGTGGCTCTGAGTCTTCGTGTAAGGGTATTTGCCAGAACCTAGATGTGGCTCCGTCTAGCTGCGCTTAAGTCTCACCCACATGAGTGTCTTTCTCTGCACACTTTCTCGTTCAATCTTGTGAGATCGACGCAAATCCTGATATTGCCATTCGGTTTTGGCACGACAAGCATTCCCGCGCACCAGGGAGTAGGCTCTTCGATTCGGCGAATGACTCCCATTTCTTCCCTTCTGTGGAGTTCCAGTTTTACTCTCTCCACGAGCGGCAGCGGTACGCGTCGGCATACGGGACGGCTCCTTCTGACAGTTTCGATCTTGTAGCTGCCCTCTAAGTTCCCAAGTCCGGAGACAACTTTGGGGAACATTGCCTTATACTGCTCTCCAGGTTCATGTAATGGCGCTCTTCCTCTGCATGGTACGGTACGGCTTGGTACGGCTCGTTTTGGCGCTTTTCCATTGCATGGTACGGTACGGTACGGCTTGCTTTATATGGTACCACGTCTGTTGAGGTTCCAAGCGTACCGTTCCGATACTAAAATGTGAGGTGAAAACCCTGCAGATCACTGATTGGTCCGACAGAATCGTCACCACCAACGTCACTGTATTTGCGAGACATCAAACCCGCTAGATTTAAATAGCCAGTAACAGCTTATGGTAACAGGCATCGCTGTAGCACCTGTTTTAAAACTACTTGCTTGACTTGCTTGAAGAAAAAAGAAAGACATAAACATCCAAAAAAGAAATGGCTGAATCAGTGGACGAAGTGCAGACGTTCCTCTCGTTGGCTGCCGAGGAGCGGATAAACTATAACGATCAGACTATAATCCCACGCACTTTGAAGCGGAACTGCAGTGGAAAAGCAAACCGAGCTAAAGCGAACTGAGCGTGTCTTGCTGAGCCGAGCCGAGCTGAGTCGTACCACGCAGTGGAGAAGCGAAGCGAGCCGAACCGTGCCGTGCCGAACCGTACCGAGCCGTACCACGCAGTGGAGAAGCGAAGCGAGCTAAAGCGAAGCGAGCCGAACCGTGCCGAACCGTACCGAGCCGAACCGTGCCGAACCGTGCCACGCAGTGGAGAAGCGAAGCGAGCTAAAGCGAAGCGAGCCGAACCGTGCCGAACCGTACCGAGCCGTACCACGCAGTGGAGAAGCGAAGCGAGCTAAAGCGAAGCGAGCCGAACCGTGCCGAACCGTACCGAGCCGTGCCGAGCCGAGCCGAGCCGAACCGTGCCGAGCCGAACCGTACCGAGCCGTACCACGCAGTGGAGAAGCGAAGCGAGCTAAAGCGAAGCGAGCCGAACCGTGCCGAACCGTACCGAGCCGAGCCGAGCCGAGCCGAACCGTGCCGAGCCGAACCGTACCGAGCCGAACCGTGCCGAACCGTGCCGAACCGTGCCACGCAGTGGAGAAGCGAAGCGAGCTAAAGCGAAGCGAGCCGAACCGTGCCGAACCGTACCGAGCCGTACCACGCAGTGGAGAAGCGAAGCGAGCTAAAGCGAAGCGAGCCGAACCGTGCCGAACCGTACCGAGCCGTGCCGAGCCGAGCCGAACCGTACCGAACCGTACCGAGCCGTACCACGCAGTGGAAAAGCCCCATAAGTTGGCAACTTGTTGCAGTAACTGTAAAGGTGATGATACAAAGGGCAACTTTTTGAGCAATGTTGAAAATGGGCAATACATTTCTATCTGGATGATCTAGATGGGTCGTGGGCCCGGTGTCTCATCTGGTTGCCGGCAACATTGCTCAAAAAGTTGCCCTGTGTATCATCACCTTAAAGGGTTAGTTCACCCAAAAATGAAAATTAAGTCATTAATTACTCACCCCCATGCTGTACCAACCCCGTAAGACCTTCGTTCGTCTTCGGAACACAAATGAAGATATTTATGATTAAATCTGACAGCTGGATCACTCCTCCATAGGCTCCCTAAGGGAATGAATCCTGACGGCCCAGAAAGTCATTAAAGAAAATGTTTAAATATTCCATGTCACAACAGTGGCTCAACTATAAGTTTATCAAGCGACGAGAATACTTTTTGTGCGAAAAAACAAACAAAAATAACGACTTTATTCGACTATTCCTTTTCTTCCTTGTAGGCCTGAAACGAGACTTCAAGAGATTTCCACGACGCATGCGCGAGAATTGCGATCTCCTTCAACTACTTCAGTTCAGTTCTCGCGCGTGCGTCGTGGAAATCTCTTGAAATCTCTTGGATCCCTAACCCTGAAGTGATCAACCTCTCAGATTGAATCATAAATATCTTCATTTGTGTTCCAAAGACGAACGAAGGTCTTACGGGGTTGGTACAGCATGGGGGTGAGTAATTAATGACTTCATTTTCATTTTTGGGTGAACTAACCCTTTAAGCTTTGGATTGCAGGCAGTCCCAGCAGCGGCGTCACTAAATCCGTTACAGCACATTTCATAGGAGACTGTTCAGTCCCAAGATCATCTTTTTGGATCATGCTTTTCCGCCGAATACATCGATGCTGGAATCGCTGTGACTGCTGAACCCGTGTCTATTTTAAAGGGCATTGGTTCTTTATTCACCAGGATTTTCTGCTGCCACATATTCTCTTGTTTTTGGGTCTGGATTGTTCCCAAGAAAGCAGACTCATATGGACTGTCAAGATAAAATAACGACTTTATTCAACTATTCGTTTTCTTCTGTGTGGGCCTCTGAGTGAGTTCACGTAGTTTAACAGTAGTATCTGAGATCACCACACACACACTCTCACAAACAATAACACACACACACTCATTTTCTCTCTCTCGCTCTCTCATACACACACACACACTCTCTCTCTACCTCACACACACACATACTCTCTCACACACACTCTCTCTCTCCTCCTTCACACACACACTCTCTATCTCTCTCCCTCTTCCTCACACACACACACACGCACGCACACACACACACGTCTCTAGTGTGGAGTAAATCAGCACATGTCTATCTGCATCTCTCTCTCTTATACAACTTTGATTTTTCCACGAGAGGAAACAACAGGCTTCGGTCACATCAGGACACTCGCCTTAAAAGTCTCCATCAAATCAAAATGGACAAATCTTGTTTTTATGGAATATTGCAGTGTTTATTGTAAATGATTTATGGGTGCGCATCATTATAGTTTTAATAATTTTGAATGGGAACCAGTTCCTCTTGCAGCATCTCTTCTCTTCTCTGATGACGAGGGCGGGGCTATAACCTGTCACTCACATGAGATCAGCCAATAGCAAACCACAACCATCCAATCAACTCCCCACAGACACAATCAAGCCCCGCCCACATGTGTTCCTGTTCCAGAAGCGATTCACTCGATATACGACACAATAGAGGAGAGAAGACCAGCGCTGCTTCATGACGACTCTAAGAGACTCTGTTAATCTCAGCTCTACATCAGACACGTACATAAATAAACATACTCTAACTAACAACTCTAGATGAGGTCCTTTCAGTGTTTTTACATGAAGCTCATTATGAAGAAACACAAACCCTCAGGGACATTTCAATTTAGTTCACTTCTGTAAACACATCTGTTCCCAAACTACAGCTAATACACACACACACTCTCTCTCACACACACACACACACACACACACACACTCAGAGGTACAGAGGTAATACTTATCGGTTGTAAAAACCGTCCACAAAACCTTTCACAGCACGACTTTAACATAGTAGGATGCCCTGTTACTTTATCCGCTACAGTAAAAGACCTGGGTGTTACATTAGACTGCAACCTGTCTTTTGAAAAGCATATTTCATATGTTACAAAAACAGCCTTTTTCCACCTTAGAAACATTGCTAAGCTACGTAATATGCTATCAGTCTCTGATGCAGAAAAGTTAGTTCATGCATTCATGACCTCGAGACTAGATTACTGTAATGCTTTATTAGCTGGTTGTCCTGCATCTTCAATAAACAAGCTACAGTTAGTCCAAAATGCAGCCGCTAGAGTTCTTACTAGATCAAGAAAATATGATCATATAACACCGATTTTATCATCACTTCATTGGTTACCTATAAAGTTCCGTATTAATTACAAGGTATTGCTTTTGACTTATAAAGCTCTAAATGGTTTAGCTCCAGTTTATTTAACGGATCTTCTATCGCCCTACAATCCATCGCGCTCTTTAAGATCACTAAATTCGAGGCTTCTGGTCATTCCTAGGATATCCAGATCCACCAAAGGAGGCAGAGCATTTTCACATTTAGCTCCGAAGCTCTGGAATAGCCTTCCTGATATTGTTCGTTGCTCAGACTCGCTCTCACAGTTTAAAACCAGACTGAAGACGCATCTATTTAGCCAGGCATTCATATAAATTTTTTATCTTACAGTTACTGTAAATTCGGCCTCTAGTTCATAAACGCCAGAGGAGAACTGGCCCCCGACTGAGCCTGGGTTCTCCCAAGGTGTGTTTTTCTCCATTGGGTCATCTGATGGTGTGTTAGGACACCTTTAGGTCACTGGATGGAGTTTTTCGGTTCCTTGCCACTGTTGCCTTTGGCTTGCTCAGTTGGGGATATTCAAATTAATTAACCAATCATACCATTGATCAGCTCTACCAAACTTGGATGTCTTTTTTTTCCAGTAATAAACAAACATTGTTAAGTTGTTTTGATTGATACTGTGAAGCAGCTTTGATACAATCTGTATTGTGAAAAGCGCTATATAAATATATTTGACTTGACTTGACTTGACACTCACACACTCTCTTCAGGCTGGTAAAACCCTGTGAGAAACAGGAACGTGTGGTGTGAGATAAGACTGAACTCTCATTATGCTCATGTTCAGACTCGAAGATCATAAACAACCGAAATCAAAACCGAAACCAAATCATCAGACACATCAACAGTCTTGAATCCTGATCGAAATGTAATTCATCAACAGTTGCAGCAACTACACAATGATATTTGGCCTAATGGTTCGCGAGTCTGACTGGTAACCCAAAGGTTGCTGGTTCGATTCGATTTGCAGTGTGTGTGTGTGTGTGTGTGTGTGTGTGTGTGTATTCACTACTCACAGCTCCCAATGCGTGTGCATTAACTTGGATGGGTTAAATGCAGATGACAAATTCAGAGTATGGGTTGCAATCCTTCACATGTCACTTTCACTGTAATAGGATGAATCTCATTAATCATATCTCACCCCAAAAGCATCATTAAAAAGCAACCCATTGTTTTACACTGCAAGATTATTTCCATGACAACTGAGAACGACTCGAACTCTTCCATAATGCACATTTTTTTCCCAAAACGAATCTACATTCTGAACAACACCGATGAAACATGAAACATGATCTGTCGTGAAGTTTCTGCACTGCACTTTCCTGACATGAGACTCTAAACACACAAACACACACACACACACTTATTTTATACTTCCTGTTTATAAAACGGCTGCGCTCAAAATGTCTTCCATACAAAAGTCGCTAGTCAATGTGTGTGTGTGTGTGTGCATGTGTGTGTGTGTGCATGTGTGTGTGTGTGTGTCTGTGAGTGAGAGTGTGTGTGCATCTGTGTTCAGGTCACCTCAGCGGACGTGGGGGTCAGAAAGCAGCGTCGCTGGACTCATTCAGTGTGTGTGTGTGTGTGAGTGAGATAGTGTGTGTGTGCTGGACTCATTCCCAAACGGGATCTGTTACCAACACAGAGCTAATCGACGGATAAAACTCCATGAATATTGGATAAGAGAACAGAACTCCTCAGGGGCACGAGCGGATGGGACAACCACCCTCCACACACACACACACACACACACACACACACACAGACTAACCTGACCCCTAAACCTGCCCATCACACAAAACTTTCTGCATTTTTACATTTAAAAAAAAACTTTAATTAAGTAGGCACACACACACACACACACACACACACACACACTGTCTGTCACACACACTCTCACACTCACAAACAATGACTCTCTCTCTCACACACTCTCACACACACACACACACACACACACACACGCTGTCAAACTGCAGCTCATCATCACTGAACACAGGAAGCAGTGAGCTCAGCAGAGAATCAAACGCCTGTTTTCCACACTTACTTCCACTCGTTGTGTGTGTGTGTGTGTGTGTGTGTGAAGCGTCGCTCTATATCTGGAAGAAATCCAGAAAACAACAGAAACCTGAAGCTGAAGAGTGTGTGAGTGAGCTGAAATCACAGTAGTAGAGAAAGAGACGCAGCCCTTATGAAACAATAACCAGCAACAAGTCACGCAGAAAGCAAATAAACAACTAACACAATACAGCTCCTGTGTGTGTGTGTGAGCACAAACACACACATGTACGAATCAGCTAGTGAGGAAGGGCTTTACACTTAACCAGCTTGTCACTAAGACAGTATGTGTGTGTGTGTGTGTGTGTGTGCTTTTGTTTTTGTGATATATGAGGACACAAATGTGTATAATGACATGCATATTACACTGGTATTACAACTTACACGTGATATATGAGGACATTGCATGAGTCCTCATATTTCAAATAGCTTAAAAAACAATGTGTTTTTTTTAATGTAAAAATGCAGCATGTCTCCTGTGATGGGCAGGTTTAGGGATAGGGGCTGTGTGTGTGTGTGTGTGTGTGTGTGATGGGCAGGTTTAGGGATAGGGGCAGTGTGTGTGTGTGTGTGTGTGATGGGCAGGTTTAGGGATAGGGGCAGTGTGTGTGTGTGTGTGTGTGTGTGTGTGTGTAGGAGAGTTGCAAAATTTGCAAACTATGGTTTTGCATTTTCCGAACAGTGAATTGAGATGCAAAACTTTCAATTCAATTCAATTCAAATCACTTTATTCATCCCCAAGGGGCAATTCAAATGACACAAGGAATAGCATATCTTCAACTCCACACAGCACATCATTAATAAAAATAAATAAATAAATAAATAAATAAATAAAAAATAAGAATAAAAGTGGATAGGATGAATACATCAGTCTATCAGTCTATGGCATGTTTAGCGCAGTTCAAAGATTTGGGGGCGAATGGTGACTTGGAGTTTAATAGCAGGACAGCCCTGGGGACAAAGGTCACCTTCCTCCTCTGGGTCCTACACACTTGACAGCGAAGTCTGCGCCTTGAGGGCAGCCACTCAAACGTAGAATACATAGCATGTGATGGATCACGGATGATCCTACAGGCAGTCTTTAAGGTTCGCTGTTCACATAAGATGGGCAGAGCTCTCAGGGGGTGTCCAACAATTCTGGAACACACTTTAACAATTCGATGTAAACAGTTTCTATTTTGAAGACTAATGGAGAACTTGTGCTCTGGGTAGTTTCGAAAACGTTAATATGTGTTTTCCATAGTGGTATTAAGTGTCGCACTGTGGTTGCTAAGGTGTTCCGGGTGTTGCTATGGTGTTGTTTGTGGTTAAAGCAGCAGTCCGTAACTTTTTCAGGTTAAAAATTATACAAGTACATAACCAGTGTTCAAAAACCTCTGCTTGCCTTATCTCGATTCAAAACGGTAAGTTCAAGTTCACTTTATTTATAGAGCACATTTACAACAGCTGACCAAAGTGCTTCACAGAACAACCAGGGGCTCGTTCTTCGTACGTTGCTTAAAATATCCGAGATCAAATGAGACATCCAAGATGATATCATCGTGCTAATCATGATCCGGCTAATTAGGTTCTTCGAACACTCCTGTTGTTTATGATTAGTATAGCTGGATTGAGTTATCTGAGATAATTGCGCGTGCATGCGCTGGGTTAAAAGGGGATATGTATCGATAGTAGAAACATTGATCAGCAACGCTGCTATTGGCTGCTCACCGTGTCCAAAGAGCGCGCTCAGTTTTACTCTGCAGCAGAGCAAGAGTTATTGCTTGAAGGACATGCTGAATTTGAAAACTTAATTACAAGTTTTCACCTAAAATGTGCAAAAGCCAGTAGAGGGCTGGCAAAAAGTAGCTAATTAAGTTTGTAGTGACCATTTAGATGTTTTTATCACTCATTACAGTATATATATTTTTATTTTAATCATTTCTAAATAATTAATAACTTTGTTCATTGTAATGTCAGTCACCACCCACTACTAGAACATGGGAACAAGTAAAAGTGAAGTACTAGAATATTCTACATAATGGCAATTTGTACTATAGGCTACTATAGTCTCTTTTAAAAAGGCACTGTTAATAAATAGTTGGTTGTTTATAAAAGCAACCAAGAAAAAGGCTGAGAAAAAAAAAAGAAAAGAAAAACAAACAGGAGGTGGTCCTGCACCCCCACATTATACCCCGGCAGAAGAGCTGGCCCTTGGGTTAAATGTGAACCGACCCGTCCTGGGTTCAGCTCTTCCTCATACACACAGCAGGGACCAGTAGCAGCAACTCCTTCATTACTGGTAAATGAACTTTAAATGATCTTACACTGTAAAATAATTTTTTGCTGCACTATAGGCCTATAATCCCAATGGCTGGTCCAGTCTTGAGTAGGCCTAGTGATGAATTGCTTACTTGTGAAAGTGTGCATGCGTGAAACTACATGTAGCCTAGTTAATGTAAAAAAAAATCTGTTGCCATGAGTTATTGATCACATTTCCCCCAGTGTACTTCATTGTAATGAAATTGTGTTTTCCTCTTTTTTGCAGTTTTAAACACCAACACTTTTATCTGTTCCCAAGCAAGTGGCTGAAGCATGTGCAGTAAGTGGACTTTTCCAAACTTTACATCAAAAGGGAAGAAAGTACAACACTTTCTAATGCCCATCCCTCCCCCCAATGCACAGGACAGTGAAGAAACTCTCTCAGATGACTGTCTTTTGAAAAAAGTATCTTTAAATAACTTTACTTAATTTACACTTGAGTACCTATTATTTCTGAATGCAATTTGTGTTGCAGGAGTCCACATCTACAGAAAGGCCTACAGAAGAGTCTGCACAAAGCAGTTATACAGAGGTGGGCAGTGTATAATTTTCCTTTTATTTTTTGTTGCATAAGGCTTGTGTTGACAGGTTTAACCCAAGCCCCCCTGACCCTAGAAAATAGAGTATTTTGGGGGGGACAACTTAAAGAAAAAAAACTGGCACTATAGAGTTAGAGATAGAGTTGCTTCAAAGGAACTTCAGAGTAAGTGCTAATATATTATTTCACACAGGGTACTATTGCTGACCTTGCATAGTATCTCTTATTGCAGGTAAAATATGACTTGATCACTGGCTTTTCTTTACAAAGAACAATATAAATAAAAAAATCAAAGAACTAAGCATATTTGTCTTGTCTTTTATTAAACATTTATTGAAATGTTTCATGTTTTTGCTGATGGTGGAAATGTTGTGTAATATGGCACATGTAATGTCACAGGCCCTGTGAAGTGCAACCCTCAGGCTTTTCAGACACTGAAATCTTCCCTTTAGTTGGCCAAAGTTCATTTCATTGTGTGACCTTGTCCTAGCTAGAGCTGCATTGTAACTGTGTATGTAATACAGTGAGCTTGATATTTATATGTTTCCTTACCATTTTCAAGTAATGTGCATAAATGTGAATCTCTGTGCTTCCACATTTGTGATATGGAACAGTCACACACCATCTAGAGATTTTAGTCTGTCAACTGCCTTTTTTTAAATTTGATATAGGCCTAATATTACTAATCTGGAATATTAAGAATTGTAATAGTAACTTGGCTGCACATTTACATTGTGGTCCCCCTTTCTGTTCACAAAATCCCCCTCATGGAGGGCTTGATGGGTACATGTGTGCAGTCTATTGACCAATCACATTAAGTGAAGCCTGGGGGACATTTCTGTGTCATATTAATCGGCATGTTCATGATTGCATGATCTTCATTAAAATGTATAATATACCTGCGTTGGTAAAAAAAAAAACCCTGCTATATCCTACAACCTTGGGTCTAAACTGGCTTGGAAATGCCACAAAAAACACCCTAAAAACTGCTTGAGCGCCAGGGTAAACTTTGTGAATGACAGCACTTATCAAGTTCTCCGCATCCCCATAGTTTAAATGAAAGAGCCACTCGCAAATAATATCAGGACAATGCACACAGTTTGTGCTGTTATTAAAGGCCTACTCCGACGAGTCGAACATTTAATGTGCGTTTCCAAAAAATAATTGATGTAAACGACATCCTCACGAGTCATGAGAAAAATTATATCTCTCAAAAAGTACACTATCGCGCTGCGTTAAAAGACTTCTCGTATCACCTCCGCTTATAAAGCCGCGATCTAATCCTGTTTACATGAAATAAGCCTGCTCGCGAGCAGGTTCAAGCTTGCGCACCTGTTGCTATGACAGCAAGTCTAGGATGAGCTTCGAAGAACCAAACAATCCAAGATCATGCCAAATCGCCAACAATCAAATCCAGCTAACTGAGTTAGCGACGTACGAAGAACAGGCCCCAGATAAATAATACGAAAATAATACCTGCATAACAACACATAAAACACAAATAAAAGCAGGAAAGCTAAGAGCAACCTTAAAACCGGAGTAGCAAAGCAGTATCAGACTCAGATTAGGCGGACCACCATCACACAAACCAAATGTGGGACGATTATAACGATTATATATGTTACCAACACTAAAACATAACCTGAAACTGGTATAATGTCTATCTAACCTAATAAAAACATTTGTATTCTGCCTTTCCGCTGATGAAAATCCTGTTCTTTAGTCCCTTCCAGAAAACACCATTACATCACATTACATAACACGTCTTTATTTTACATTCAACTACACTAAATTTTTATTTAGGGCGTCATCAGATCACTATTTCTGAAACAGTTCTGACCAAGTCCAACTAAAATCCAACAAAATAAATAATGAACAAATAAAATATAAAACAACATGAAATTAGATTACTGACAGTCTTATATATTAAGAATATAATAAACCAAAAACGTTTATATTTTTTTCATATTCTACTTCTGACGAAGCGCTGTTAAATATAGGTGAAAAACTACGGCGCAAAAAATAATAAATAAAATGGTTTCTTAAAAAGGCAAACGAACGCATGCACGTTTTCTTAATATGATCATTAAAAACCAAGAGACTGATGAAAATGCGGGACATTTTCTCAATATGCGACGTGCGGCACAAGGCAAAGCGGGACGGGTGTCACCCTAACTCAAATAGAATGAAAAATAAACAGAAGTGGCAAGACAGTATCAGACTAAAACGTAAGCTTGTAATAATGTGTGTAACTCCAGCGGTTCTGGTGGGTTTCAGAGGGAGATTCGAGCATGTGTTTGCGTCATTACGTCACATCTGTACACACACATCTGTACACACACACATCTGTACACATAAAGAAGAGTCTCGGCTAGTAGGCTATGAGTGTGAGGATGTTGGAGGTGGAGATTTATAGCCTTTTCTCACAGCACTTGATATAATTACACTTATCAATGTGATGGCGGATCCAGAAAGGTTCGAACGACAATCGCCAGCTGGAGACTCACCCGCTGTAAAATGCAAGAGACTTCGGACTTCGGAGTGGCGACAGAAGAAGAGACTGCAACGGCCCATGCGAAAACAAGGATAATATCGGAAGGACATTACATGTCGTCACGCAATGCTGATGTTGAACTAACAATTTGAGAACAAAGTATAATTTACACGGTTTGACGTGATATGATAAGCGATCGTTAGATTTAACCAGCGCGGTTTAATGCAATGCTTTTTTTCCCTTAGTTGCACAGAACAAAAGTGGATGTCACTCACTTGTTCAGAGGATATTTCCCAGTGAAAGTTCTTATGTTGGTCATACTTCCTACTTATACTTTCATACAAAAGTATAATCTATGATTCTGAATGCCAGTATCCACACCGGCGGCGACTGACAGACACACACTCTCCTCAAACATCGTGTTCATCCGCACTGTGCCGTTGTGCCAACTCACGTAAAGCGGATCATTACGCGAATGACTGCAATTGCAGATTTCGAACAGAGATGGCGACAAAGAGGAAAAACTACGGACTGCAGCTTTATATGTTGCACTGTGCTTTCAAGGGTGTTGCTATGGAGTTGTTATGGTATTCTGAGTGGTAATGACTAATGAGTGTTGCACTATGGTTGTTAGGGTGTTCTGGGTAGTTACTAGGGTGTTGCTATGCTGTTTCTATAGTGTTCTGAGTGGTATTAAGTGTCGCACTGTGGTTGGTAGGGTGTTCCGGGTGTTGCTATGGTGTTGTGTTGCACTGTGCTTTCAATGGTGTTGCTATGGGGTTGTTATGGTGTTCTGAGTGGTAATGAGTGTTGCACTATGGTTGTTAGGGTGTTCTGGGTAGTTACTAGTGTGTTGCTATGCTGTTTATATAGTGTTCTGAGTGGTATTAAGTGTCGCACTGTGGTTGGTAGGGTGTTCCGGGTGTTGCTATGGTGTTGTGTTGCACTGTGCTTTCAATGGTGTTGCTATGGGGTTGTTATGGTGTTCTGAGTGGTAATGAGTGTTGCACTATGGTTGTTAGGGTGTTCTGGGTAGTTACTAGTGTGTTGCTATGCTGTTTCTATAGTGTTCTGAGTGGTATTAAGTGTCGCACTGTGGTTGGTAAGGTGTTCTGGGTGTTGCTAGGGCATTGCTATGGTGTTGTTTATGGTGTTTATGGTTAAGTGTTGCGCTGTGCTTTTGATGGTGTTTCTATGCTGTTTCTATAGTGTTCCGAGTGTTACTGTGGTGGCTAGGTTGTTCCGGGTGTTGCTATGGTGTTGTTTATGGTCAAGTGATGTGCTTTGCTTTCGAGGGTGTTGCTATGGGGTTGTGAGAGGTAAAGATTGTTACACTATGATTGTTAGGTTGTTCTGGGTAGTTACTAGGGTGTTGCTATGCTGTTTCTATAGTGTTCTAAGAGGTGTTAAGTGTCGCACTGTGGTTGGTAGGGTGTTCCAGGAGTCGCTATGGTGTTGTTACTGTTAAGCGTTGCGCTGTTGTTGGTAGGGTGTTGCTATGGTGTTGTTTATGGTTAAGTGTTGCGCTGTTGTTGGTAGGGTGTTGCTATGATGTTGTTTATGGTTAAGTGTTGCGCTGTTGTTGGTAGGGTGTTCCAGGCATTGCTATGGTGTTGTTTATGGTTGTGTTGCGCTATTGTTGGTAGGGTGTTGCTATGGTGTTGTTTATGGTTGTGTTGCGCTGTTGTTGGTAGGGTGTTGCTATGGTGTTGTTTATGGTTGTGTTGCGCTATTGTTGGTAGGGTGTTGCTATGGTGTTGTTTATGATTAAGTGTTGCGCTGGTGTTGGTAGGGTGTTGCTATGGTGTTGTTATGGTGTTCTGAGTGGTGATGAGTGTTGCACTGTGGCTGATGGGTTTAAAGTACCAGCAGACTCTCCGCATCACCACAGATGATCTGAGGAATCACAGTGATGCGTGACTAACAGCAGTAATAACAGGGAATATGTGTTTGTGCGAGTCTGATCTCCAGACAGTGACCCGCATGAGTGTGTGTGTGAAGTGTGTGAATGTCTCAGTCAGTCCAACACTAAACTGGCACACTGAACCCTTCAGTCTCCCGCTGCGTCACGTATGTCACCATGGAAACATACGTCACACATCATGTGTCACAGAGCCAAACAGAGCCAAAGTGTGGCAGAGCCAAACTCAGTCTTGAACAATGTGTGTGTGTGTGTGTGTGTGTGTGAGTGCCTGTCTGTCTGCGTGTACAATAGAGCTCATTCTCTAGCTGCTCAATATCTGCCCATAAAAACACTCCTTCTGTCCGAATGTGGCCGACGAGCCGCTCCAGCGCTTCACCCCGTCCTACAGAAATGCTCAATATATATATATATTGCATAAATAAAATTAAAGAGGACTTATTACGCCCTTGATAAAGTCTTGCTGTTGTTTTCAGGCTCTACTAGAACAGGTTTTCCTGCTTGAATGTTGATTATTCTCCTCATATTCTCCATTGTTGCGGCTCCTCTCTTCCCAGTCTGTCAGTAACGCTCTGTTTACTTCCTGTCTCTATGAAGCCCCTCCTTCTGAAAGCAGACTGTGCTCTGATTGGTCGGCTGGAGCAGTGTGTTGTGATTGGTCGAGCGCTTCGAGTGTGTTTGGGAAATGTCCCGCCAGTTTAACACACTACTGACTAACTCAACCAGGCCCCGCCCCTTTATTCTGCGCATTAATTATTATAATGAGGAATATTGTGACGTGTTCGTTCCCGGGAGAAACTCAAGACTACAATGGAGGCGTTTCATGAGTTCAGAAACACTGACACTGATATAGAGAAGAACTGGAGCTTTTCATGATCAAACATCAACATTACACACTGAAGAAAGAGAAACAGATCTTCTTTACGCTTATTTTATGAGCATTAAGATTTTCCTGCATTGTGACGATATTCTTATGACAGTTAGACACATTATAACTCTCAACTGTGTGTGAACAGACACTTTCCTTTTGTGTTTGTCTGTAATTCTCATTATTCTAATTGGTAACTTTCATTAGATTCTCATTCATTTTAATTAGAGGCAGTAAAACAAACACCATGATGTAAATTAGTGTGTGTTTCTAACTATGGACATTTTTCAGAAAATAAACTCTTTCAGACACACTTTCATAAAAACTCATCATCACATTAGGCTACATATTAGATAAAACTGAGGTTCACAGCGTTTCATGTCTTTAAAGCACAGAATTAAATACTCAAAACTTTTTGCATATTTTAATGGACTAAAATAATGTGTTCAAGAGATGTTTACCTTGATCATTTCATCTTCACCGACTAAAATACCAAGTACATTAACTTTTGGATAGGCGTAAAACCCTTTATTATGGACTAAAGCTCCTTCAGAAACGGGCTGAAGTGAGGACGGGAACACCGGATATCTGTGGGACACACCCTCAGCCTCATCAAATATTTACATATTATCTGAACCTTAAAGGGACACTAAGTAACTTTTTAGGTAATTTATAATCTAAAATCAATATTTTTATTCATAAATATGTCCTCAATGGTGCACAAATACCTCTGCCAATTATCTGATTTATCCTCGTAAACAAAGAATTTATTATATTTATATACATGGGACGGGTAAGTCCACGGAGGCTTCCATGTAGTTCCGCCATCTTGAAAAACTATAATAGCAGAGAGGGACAAAAAGTACTAGGCCAACGCGTTTCCACAACACGTTTTCATTCAGAGCCGGCGTGACGTGACTGAACGCAGCAGAAGCGGAGGAGCAGAGCAGTGAGAGGCGCTTGTCACTGCCCCGGTAAGTTTAAAAGGCTGCGTTGCAAATCCTCGTCGCCAGAAAAGTCCAAAATAGATTGTAAAAGGAAACGTGACCGGAGATTACAAAAAAAACAAGTTAATGTCGGGATAGCTTTTTCCAGGTGGATAGAGCTAATGCAGGAGAAAGATTTCAAAAGAGACGCTGAAGTCCTGCTTTCTTCTCGACAGGCAAGTCAATGTTACAGTCTTAATTACAAGCTTTTTTCATTGTTTGGTTGTGTACTTTATTTTATAGACAGATGAACATGTATAGTTAAAAGTTGATGATGATATCTAACAATGCACGTAGGCTACTTCAGAAAATATAACGAATAAAGAAGGCATAACTACTAACTAATTACAATAGTTCATGTTTTTGACACTCATTATTTCATACTGTAACATTCGTTTGTTCGTTGTGTCAATTTGAAGTTTGTTTGAAATAACAAACCTGTTCACCCGAAGGAAAACTCGACGAAGTGCTATTAGAAGACATCCTGTCATAGCTTTTTGGTACATAACGGCTACCGTAGATGCAACACGCATTTGAAAACGCGAGGCGCTGGAGAGCACAATTCGTTTGAATGCAAAATACAATTTCACCACTAGATGGGAGTAATTCTTACTTAGTGTCCCTTTAAACAAGTTTGCATCTTTAGTCACTAGAACTCAAACTGATCAAACCTCCAGTTAGTGATCAGAACAGAAGGATGATTTTCAGACTAGAAAACAGCTGGAAAAAATCTACAGATCAGAAAACACAGTCAAAGCAACCGAATGAACGTAGTGTTGTTTAATCATCTATAACACAACTACACACCGGTGCTGAGAGCGAGTCATCTCATGTTCCAGTGCAGGAATCACACATTCACAGACCCGACGCCTCCTTCCCAGACGACAACAATCATCACATCAAGAACGCTCGACACACACACACATCAGGTGTGTATTGAGCTTGATGCGTCGATTAACCGCAGATAAACCCTCTGATTATAGTCCTGCCGTCGGTCTAGGGCGGTGTGTTTGTGAGTCTCAGTTGAGTTTTACTCTGGCGAGTGTCTGACGGTGTTAAACACCTCATCATGTTCACGTTTATACAGATCTGATCTTTATACAGATACTCATTGGACACTGTTGTTTGCACTAATTTACCATATTTATCTTGTTTATTTATTATACTAAGCGCCTTTTTTAACTATTTATTTTATTTTAAATTTAAACTTTATATTCAAAATTTTATACTTCTTTTACATTTATTATGTTATGTGTGTTGCTGACCTCTGTAAGCTACCAAACAAATTTCGTTGTATAACTACAATGACAATAAAGTTAATCTCTCTCTCTCTCTCTCTCTCTCTCTCTCTCTCTCTCTCTCTCTCTCTTATCAGCCGCTCTAAACCTGGCCTGGAGGAAGAGACGCGTGATTAAAGTCATTCAAATAATGTAAATCTGAGTGCGATAACTGGCAGGAAACTTGTTCTATTCCTGGCATGTCACACTAGCTCCGCCCACAGTCACATCTGATTGGCAAATGCATTCTTGTTCGCTGTGATTGGCTCTTAAACACACTTTCCTGGACAAGAGTGCGTTTATGAATCTGTTATAACTGTAACTCTCAGATACTGGACGGAGAAGATATCAGGCTCTGAGACAGGAAGCTTCAGCTGGAGTGTGTGTGTGTGTGTGTGTGAGATCCCCCCGCTGACTGGAAGCGAGTGGGACGTTCCATCAGGCCGGCTCCACACACACTCAGAGGTCGAAAACAGGTCAGCACCATTTTGGCTGCAGTAGGTGTGTGTGTTCGGGACGAGCTGTAAGACGACACCGACGCACAACACACTCACACGCCTGGCGCACTGGATATGTATGAGAAACACACACATCGCACACACACACCACTATCACTCACTCACACACACACCACTATCACTCACTCACACACACACACCCCCCTATCACTCACTCACACACACCACTATCACTCACTCACTCACTCACTCACACACATCACTATCACTCACTCACACACACACACACACACACACACCACTATCACTCACTCACTCACACACTCACTCACACACACCACTATCACTCACTCACACACACACACACACACACACACACACACACACCACTATCACTCACTCACACACACCACTATCACTCACTCACACACACACACACACACACACACACACACACACCACTATCACTCACTCACTCACTCACACACACACACACACACACACCACTATCACTCACTCACTCACTCACACACACCACTATCACTCACTCACTCACTCACACACACACACACACACACCACTATCACTCACTCACTCACTCACTCACTCACTCACTCACTCACTCACTCACTCACACACACCACTATCACTCACTCACACACACACCACTATCACTCACTCACTCACACACACACACACCCCTATCACTCACTCACTCACTCACACACCCCTATCACTCACTCACACACACACCCCTATCACTCACTCACTCACACACACACCACTATCACTCACTCACACACACACCCCTATCACTCACTCACTCACACACACACACACCCCTATCACTCACTCACACACACACCACTATCACTCACTCACACACATACCACTATCACTCACTCACACACACACCACTATCACTCACTCACACACATCACTATCACTCACTCACACACACACACACACACACACACCACTATCACTCACTCACTCACACACTCACTCACACACACACACACACACACACACACACACACACCACTATCACTCACTCACACACATCACTATCACTCACTCACACACACTCACACACACACCACTATCACTCACTCACTCACTCACTCCACTATCACTCACACACATCACTATCACTCACTCACTCACTCACTCACTCACACACACACCACTATCACTCACTCACTCACTCACTCACACACACACACCCCTATCACTCACTCACACACACACCACTATCACTCACTCACACACATCACTATCACTCACTCACACACACACACACACACACACACCACTATCACTCACTCACTCACTCACTCACACACACACACACACACACACACACACACACCACTATCACTCACTCACACACATCACTATCACTCACTCACACACACTCACACACACACCACTATCACTCACTCACTCACTCACTCACTCACTCACTCACACACACCACTATCACTCACACACATCACTATCACTCACTCTCACACACACACACACACACACACACACACACACACCACTATCACTCACTCACTCACTCACACACACACACCACTATCACTCACTCACTCACAAGCACACACTCTCACAGACACACTCGCACACAGACTCACACACAAACACAAACACAGCCTCACACACCACTATCACTCACTCACTCACTCACACACACAACTATCACTCACTCACTCACTCACTCACTCAACTATCACTCACTCACTCACTCACTCACACAACTATCACTCACACTCACTCACTCACTCACTCACTCACTCACTCACTCACTCACTCACTCACTCACTCACTCACTCACTCACTCACTCACTCACTCACTCACTCACTCACTCACTCACTCACTCACTCACTCACTCACTCACTCACTCACTCACTCACTCACTCACTCACTCACTCACACACACACACACACACACACACACACACACACACACACACACACACACACACACACACACACACACACACACACACACACACACACACACACACACACACACACCACTGCTTACAAACATGTGGTTTGTCTCTGAAAATAAAAATCATTCTATAGCAAAAGTCAACAGAACAACTAGTGTATCTTTGACATCTCTCTGCATACTGAAATATTTCAAATTTGGTCATTTTTTCAAGAAATTGAAACAATAAATACCGTTTTGTGGCTCTTAAATGTGTCGTGACAGATCGCTCAGTTAAAGCTGCTCGTGAACCGATCATCTCTTCCCAGAGGTGAGACCAAGTCATTGTTTTGCAAGTCCCAAGTAAGTCTCGAGTCTTTGCATTCAAGTCCCAAGTCAAGTTGCAAGTCCTCGAGTTTAAGCTTCAAGTCTTAAACAAGTCATTAGTGCTTTTTGCACAAATTACTGTCTCAGTGTTCATTACTATAGTAAATGAAATGTATACTAATTTACATCAGAAAGGCTTTTAAAATATGATATAATATAATAATATATAATATTATCAAATTTATTGTGGCAATGTAGATTTAAAAATAAAAACAATAAAAGTAACTGTTCATTGGGAAAATTAATCGTGATTTGCTACACATTAAGTTAAGTAAAATTAAGTAAAATATTGAGTCCCTGGTTAAATTATTTTGTTAACGCGACAGTAATTGTACTAGAACATTCCTATTTCTATGGCGACGTATCAAGCGCCACGTGGCACTTTTTGGGGCTACGTTACGTTACAAAACGTAACGTAAATCCATCCATTTCTCCCGAAAGACATGAAAGTGAGTGGCTGGTGAACAGGGAGAAGACTTTATAGTTACCTATAGGCTAAAATGTGCGTTTGTTGTGGGGGGAAAATAACATGTCTCAAAATTACATTTGAAAGGTTTATTATTTCCGCTTACTTAGATATCAGTGTGTGTTTTTTTTTCTGAAATTATAAATGGTTTGCTAGTACTTGTGTATTTAAATGCCTAAAAAAGAAAAAAGAAAACATTATTTGGTTGAAAACTGTCTGAACGTGTGATAATAAATGACAACTGACTCGCGCTGCTGAACACACTCCATCACGCGCTCTCTGGCTCAGTGCCAAACGTGCGAAAACAACGCTAATCAGCGCTGTGATCATGCGTCAATGATACAGTGCTATACTACAGTCAGTGATTATTACAACTCTGATCTGTGGTTTTAGAAGGTAGGTCAAGTCTTTCCAAGTCACAGGGCTCAAGTCCGAGTCAAGTCGCGAGTCATTGTTGTCAAAGTCTAAGTCGAGTTATCTTTGAATATGTTAAGTCAAGTCGCAAGTCATCAAATTTGGGACTCGAGTCCAAGTCAAGTCCAAGTCATGCGACTCGAGTCCACAACCCTGTCTCTTCCTGCTAGTTCATTTATAGCATCAAATAAACATGAATGAACATAAGAAGGAATGTTGTTTTAACCGCAGAAAGGCATCAGTACAAGCCGTTTTTCTCAGTTCAAATCCTCCAATGTTAATCTACTCTCCTGACTGCTTTGTCAGACAAAATGGCGGATGGCAAAGTATGATTGGTCAGATCACCTGTCAATCCAGCTCCCTGCGAAGGGTCAATTTAGAAAGTTTAGAAAGTGAAAGTTACCTTAAAATCTGAATTAAATGAAGGGTAACTTAATATCAAGTATGAAGTCATTTTAAGTAAATAGAACAGTCATAATGTAGTCTTTCATATCTCAGCCGTTTGGTTCGGTTCTTCATGACGTCTAAAGTAACTAGTAAAGGAACTTTTCATATTAAATAACTTTGAATAAAACTTGTATTTTTTTACATAACACTGAGATTTACTTTGTCTATTTCCACTGACTCTGGAAATAGTGCAAGTTTTGGAAAACGATACTGCTATCGTCTCCGTGTAAACCACAAAAACGTGATTTCGTGAAAACAGTGACGTCGTACATGTTACGTGTTCAATGTGTGTAGTGTTTCTTCACATCGCCACCTACTGGTCTGGCAGCAGAATGCAGCGCTTTAACCGTTTTTGTGGATCCGTGTGAACGGGCTCGCCTGTATGTGAAAAATGTGAAGGGAAAAAAAGCCGTTTTTAGTACATTGTTGTCGTGTAAACGTGCCATTAGAGTAGTGACGTTTAATTCCTGCATTTGAGTAAACTATTCATAACTATCAAAACAGCTTGCCGTTTTTTTTCCGGACGCTGAGAGTTAAAAAAAGCTCAACTTTGAGTAAAACGCATTACTTTAATTTTATATCCAGACAGCCAATCACAGTGGAGGGGCGGGACTAATACCAACCGTCAGTTCCTGCTTGTGCAACGACAACAAGCAGACAAAAAACAACGCAAAAACGCAAGTGTTGAGTTCTGAACGTTACAGTGTTTTCATAGAACATTCAGTGAAGTTTGAAAACTCAAACATCAAGTAAATGACAATTACATCCAGTGAACATCATCCGTGTTCAGATGTGCTTTAAACACGAGCATCTCGCCATCCTTCCGTCTCGGTTCTCATTCTTTTTGTGTTCATCCTGACCTCCGTTATCTGCACTCTTCACCGATCACACACACACACACACCGATCCTGTGATCAAACTATCACCCAAATGTGGATTTCCACAGGTGTTTGTGATGTGTGTTAGACACCATATGAGCTGATGATGACAACATCTGCTCACCGCGTGTTCACACACACACAATCCACATCATTACCTAGAACACGACCAAGCAGAACCAGAACAGAGAATAAAGCCGGTCTGTTCACCTGAACTAACTCTCTCTCTTCAAACCTGTCAGAACACGTACGACTCAAAACCGAAACAAGAAAATGAGAAAATAGATTATATGAAGCCCGTTTTATAACTATGGAGATGATTTGTTTTTTTTTATTGCATTTTCATGACAAGTAGGAAAATTTCCCCAAACTTCTCCTTTAATGCAAACACACTTGATTTTAATATTTAAACAATCTTATTTGAATTGCAAAGTCAATAGTCTAAGTCTAGTAGAGGATACACTAGTTTATTGCATGTTGATAAACTAATGATAATCAACTTTGAAAATGAAAACCTCAAAATTAAAATTTGCCACAATTGATATAGCCTAGCATGTTAATGGTGCTAAAAGTAGGCTTAATTTTCTTTATAAATCAAATATAATTTCTTATTTTTAGGGTGACTTCTGAGTCAGAGATGTTCTTATCATATTTATGAATCTGAAATTGTGTTTCCACACAGATCTGAAGTCAAACCGAATCAGAGTCTGTATTGTAGCTGACGGAGGCCTGTGCGGTTTCACCAACAAAATGCCTTAATTATATATTTAAATTACAAGTTCCGTTCATATTCAGGAATCTGATATGTTTACACACAGATCTGAAGTCAAACCGATTCAGAATCCGGATTGTAGCTGACGGAGGCCTGTGCGGTTTCACCAACAACACAATGCTTCACTTATATATATTTGACTCGCACGTCACTTGATAAGCAAAAGCAAGTTGATTTGGGTTTGACAACATAATCTGCTCGTTCCGAGACACAAAACAACATCAGATCAAACCGTGAAGCAAATCCACATCAGGAATATTAATAGCAACAGCAGCAGCGCGTGTTATTGGACCTTAATAAGACGCCCGTGATGTTTTTGGTTTTGCTTTCTGACCGAACAGATGCAGCTCTCCATCCTCGCGACCTGTGTCTCTCTGTGTGTGTGTGTGTGTGTGTGTGTCTCACCCATCGCCTGACGCTCCTCTAGATGTTCATTGCGGATGGAGGCTCAGGGTGGAGGTGAAGGCGGGCGAACCGAGGCTTTTGTTCGCATCGGAGCGTCGGATCTCGCGGATGATGCTTCAGTGACGCGCGGCCGGTGATGCGGGCGGATCGCACGCGTCTCGGGCGTCTGTGTGTAAATCCATCGCAAGGCGCAGAAGAAAGGGAGAGAAACACGCTCTCGATGCGTCGACGCGTTCGCGGCGCGAGTCCCGCTTGATCTCCGTGAACGGGCGCGCGGAGCCCGAGCTTCAGTGCTTCTCTCTCGGTGTGTTTTCTGCTGAGATGACGCTCTTCCGCCCAGCAGTGTTCGGTGTGTGTGTCCGTCGGTACCGAGAGAGAGACCCGCAGCTCCGCCCTCCGGACCACCACACACACACACACACACACAGAGTGCGACAACCAGCGGATCACTTCAGCATCCTCTCACGCGCTGCTCTTCATCCACCGCGCTATATTCTTCATCACAATAGCTTCTATTTAACACTTTTATCATTTACATATAAAACACGGATTTATATGTTAGCACATAAAGTGCAATATAAACTATTATCTCACCTAAATGAACCTCTCATATGAAAACTAGTTGTTTTTGGACACATAAAACATATAACGTATTTTTTTTCTCAACTCTACCCAGAAATTAAGATAATTCAACAACGTACGCCTAGTAATTGTTATATTCATTTATTGTAGTGAATGAGTGAATATAATTCCTCACTTTTTTTTTAACACAACCCTGTTCCTGCAGGAGTTTCTTCCTGTTACCAAATATGAAATATTCTTATAAATGTGACGCACAGGAAGTGACCTCATTTAAACCTTTTCAGAGATACATATTTTTATATAGGCTACATATAAAACACTGACTGATATTCAAGCACGGAAAGCACAAACAATGATCTCACCTAAATGACCTCGCATATGAAAACTAGTTGTTTTTGGACACATAAAACATCTGTAATGTGATTTTGGTTTGTTTTACGTCACCTCCTCGTTTCTATCCAGAAATTAAGATAGCCTAATTCAACAACGTAAACATTTATTGTAGCTAGTGAATATCTATCCATATAAGTAATATGAATAATGTTTTTTTTGTTCCTCACATTTGTTGTATTATGCTATGACAATGATGATAATTGTTGCTAATGTTTTTTTTCGTCAAGCATTTAATAAAAAAAAAATATATATATATATATATTGGGTTGGTCTGATGTTAGTTCTTTTCTATTTGCCCCGAGAAATGTTAATTATAAATGATCCCTAAAAGGATATATTGTGAACTTCTACATTTTTCATGGTAAATATTATATCCATAAACAAAAAAATTGCAAGATAAATACCTAAACGTAATTTATTCTTAATAGAGATGAAGTCGTTAAAAAAAGTACTTAATGTTAATGACAAAAATAATTAAAATTCAACTTTATGAAGAAATTCTTTATTATGTAATCTTCCCATCTTAAATGCGTCCCTATGGAAAAAATAAAATAAAAATAGTTTTTGGTTGGTTTTGTTTGTTTATCCTTCAGAATGTTTGATGAAATATGATAATGCAATATCTATCGTCTGAAGCATTCTTTCCTGGCTGTATGTTGAAACCTGTTATATTAATACTCTTTTGGTTCAAGAATTGAAAATGTATTTTTATAAACTGGAGTGTTGCAGCATTTCTCAAAATCAGCAATTCAGCCCAAAGTTATTGTAAGAAAAATGACCAAACATATATATATTTATACATATTTGTTGCAAAAGTTGCAAACCCCACAGAAAATTAACTTCTCTAAATGAAATTTGACTCTGAGGTTGACAGATCATGTCATGAAAAACTTTTGAAAGATCTGAGTCATCCGACAACCTTTCAGTTCTTCTTTGTAAAAGCAAAACTAGCGTCCGCATCTGATCAGGACATGCAGGACCGGATGGTGTGAAGTGTTCATGAACACCAGTGTGTGTGTGTGTGTGTGTTCTGATCATGATTTCTCCATTAGAGGATTCATCATTACAGTAACGTGTTTTCCAGGAAATTCAAAACAAGAAGTCTCCCTGAGATGGAAGCAAATCCACTTGTTATAGCGCCACCTTGTGGCTCATTCTGAGAAACATATCACAAATCCTGCATATTGAAATTCATGAAGATCAGACATTCAAAGGCATCTTTAGATGGGGTTTTTTTATGCACATGACGACCGCATAAAAACTTCTATTAGTTCTCATAAGAAGTATATTAGTTCTTCCTTAAATGACTGAAATAATCAGTAAATTGTGAATTGATCGTCAGCTATAGTGCATTAGAGCACAGAGTCAGAGGAGGGACGAGGGACGCACGACATCGGCCACCACATCGCTATCGGCCGATATATGTTCATTTTAAATGTTATTGGCGCAATAAGAAAATTTGTCCGATATATTAAAGCTGATAAATAATGGATTATAAGACACTGTTCGTCATGATGGTTTTGAATTGCTTGAAATATGATGGGAATCACATCAAAAAGGAAAATACGGTTCAGTGCAACATGTGCAGCGCAAAAAGCTACATAAAATGAACATCTAATTAATTAAAGAACATTATAATTGTGCGCTTGAGACGTGGTTTTAATGGTGAGACTTGTTTTTGTAATCAGGCTCTCAAAAAATATATACAAATTTGGATTTAGATTTATCGGCTGATATATCGATTATCGGCTTTCAAATATAAAGAATTATCGGTTATCGGCAGAAATGGACATTTCAGTGCATCTCTAAGAAAACTCGAGCCGGAAATAAGAGCCTCTACTGTTTATTACAGGAAACAGAAACACACACACACACACTTGCTTATCTTACCGAAAACAGACGTCAAACTTCACAGAAGCAGAGAGAAGCTCAGAGAAATGAACGGTTATAAGACTCAAGGACAGCACTGTGATGATAACACACACGTCACAACCTGTGTCTCCTGTGACACTGAGACGCTTCTCCCTCAGTCAGTCGAGCTCGTCTAGTCATGCACACACTCCACAGTCGTGCTTTAAAGGGTGAGTTCACCCAAACGTGAAAACTATCCCATGATTTACTCTTCCTCAACCCATCCGAGGTGTATATGACACTCTTCTTTCAGACGAATACAATCAGAGTTACATTAAAAAAAATGTCCTGGCTTTTCCAAGCTTTATAATGGCAGTGAATGGCTGTTTCTGTAAAATAAAAGTGCATCTGTCCATCATAAAAGTGCATCAATTTATGCATATGATGGACAGATGCACTTTTATGATGGATAGATGCACTTTTATGATGGATAAATGCACTTTTATGATGGATAAATGCACTTTTATGATGGATAGATGCACTTTTATGATGGAAAGATACGCTTTTATGATGGACAGATGCACTTTTATGATGGACAGATGCACTTTTATGATGGACAAATGCACTTTTATGATGGATAGATGCACTTTTATGATAGATGCACTTTTATGATGGACAGATGCACTTTTATGATGGACAAATGCACTTTTATGATGGACAGATGCACTTTTATGATGGACAGATGCACTTTTATGATGGACAGATGCACTTTTATAATGGATAGATGCACTTTTATGATGGACAAATGCACTTTTATGATGGATAGATGCACTTTTATGATGGATAGATGCACTTTTATGATGGATAGATGCACTTTTATGATGGATAGATGCACTTTTATGATGGACAGATGCACTTTTATGATGGATAGATGCACTTTTATGATGGATAGATGCACTTTTATGGACTTCAAAACAGAAACGCTCATTCACTGCCATTATTAAGCTTGGAAGAGCCAGGACATTTTTTAACATAACTCTGATTGTGTTCGTCTGAAAGAAGAGTGTCATATACACCTCGGATGGGTCGAGGGCGAGTAAATCATGGGGTAATTTTAATTTTAAACTGAACTATCCCTTTAACCACAGACCCAGAGTTCACATCCCGCACTCGATGGGCTCGTGTGTGTCCCGTCACTGCGGGCCCATCTCTCCCGACGGGCCGTCGGTGTGGTCCATCCCCCAGAGCCGGTAGAACTGGCTGAAGTCCACGTATGGCGGCACGCGGCCGGTCTCGTCGGGTTGAGCCGCTTGGCTGCGCCGGAACAGGCTGCCGTCCCCCGAGCTGGAGCTGGAGCTCTGGGTGTGTGTGTTTGTCGACTGCAGCGTCGCCGTGGGGCTCTGGCTGAGGGGCGGGGCACAGAGAGAGAGAGGGGCGGAGTCAGGGAGAGGGGTGGAGTCAGAAACAGATAGAGGGGCGGGGCCAAATATACAGTTGAGGATGGAGGCGGGGTCAGAGACACAGGTGGGGGCAGGGTTAGAGATACAGGTGAGGATGGGGGCGGGGTCAGAGACACAGGTGAGGATGGGGGCGGGGTCAGAGATACAGGTGATGATGGGGGTGGGGTCAGAGACAGAGAGAGGGGCGGGGTCAGAGACACAGGTAATGATGGAGGCGGGGTCAGAGACACAGGTAATGATGGAGGCGGGGTCAGAGACACAGGTGAGGATGGGGGCGGGGTCAAAAACACAGGTAATGATGGAGGCGGGGTCAGAGACACAGGTGAGGATGGGGGCGGGGTCAGGACTCTCACTGATAGACTGTAGGGTTTCTACGGTCAGGGGAATCAGAGGAGTCATTAGACTACAGTTAAGTGAGGGGCCGTGGAGAGAGATGTGTGTGTTAACGATCTGCATAACGATCGGTTATAAACTCATTAAGGAAACTACAATTGCTGAGGCGCAGGGTTATTATAGTTAACTAAAACATTACTTGAAATAAACTGAAATACAATATTAAAAAAATATATAATATATAAGCGTTTTATTTTTCTAATTTTGATTTAGTTTAACTTTATAGTTAAAAATGATAGCCAAAAGTTTGGAATAATTAGGATTTTAAAAATGGTTGTTTGGGAGAAGTCTCTTCCGCTCACTAACGCTGCATTTATTTAATCAAAAAACAACCGTTTGTGTGTGAGTGAGTGAGAGTGTGCGAATGTGTGTGTGTGTGTGTGTGTGTGTGCGTGTCTGTGTGTTACCCAGAGGTGTGTGTGTGTGTGTGTGAGAGTGTTACCCAGCGGTGGGTATGTGTTTGTGTGAGTGTTATCCAGCGGTGGGTGTGTGTGTGTGTGTGTGTGAGTGTTACCCAGCGGTGGGTGTGTGTGTGTGTGTGTGTGTGAGTGTTACCCAGCGGTGTGTGTGTGTGTGTGTGTGTGTGTGAGTGTTACCCAGCGGTGTGTGTGTGTGTGTGTGTGTGTGTATGAGTGTTACCCAGCAATGTGTGTGTGTGTGTGTGTGTGTGTGTGTGAGTGTTACCCAGCGGTGTGTGTGTGTGTGTGTGAGTGTTACCCAGCGGTGGGTGTGTCTCCCTCCAGTGTGGACGCTGTGTTGGAGCCGTTGGTCAGTGTTCCCTGCGCCGGCATGACCAGAGACAGAGTGACGCTGGTCTTACTGGTGCTCTGATGGTTCGAGTACGGCACCGACACGGGGTAGATCCGCCCGCCTGCCCACACACACACACACACACACACACACACACACACACACACACACACACACACACATCACTTGGCACTCAGAGTCAGTGTGTGAGGATGCAAGACTCATAAACACACACTCTGCATAAATGCACCTAATTGTGAAAGACTACAAAAATGACTTATTTTCAACTATTTATACATTAGCAGTCAAAAGTTTGGGATCGGTAAGATTGTTAATGTTTTTAAAAGAAGTCTCTTCTGCTCACCAAACATGCATTTATTTGATTTAAAAAACAAAACAAAAAAAACAGTAATATTGTTAAATATTATGACAATTTAAAATGACAGTTCTCTATGTGAATATACAGTAAAGTGTAATTTATTCCTGTGATCAAAGCTGAATGTTCAGCATCATTACTCCAGTCTTCAGTGTCACATGATCCTTCAGAAATCACTCTAATATGAGGATCTGATGCTCAACAAACATTTATGATGATTTCACAAAAGCTTTCTTTTTCAGATGTCAGATGCTGTTGTTTTGAACTTTCTATTCATCAAAGAATCCTGAAATAAAAATGTAAAAAACTGTTTTCAACACTGACAATAATCATAAATGTTTCTTGAGCATCAGATCCTCATATCAGAGTGTCATTTATTTTGTCACATATCACATTTTTCAAATAAATGCAGGTTTGGTGAGCATAGGAGACTTCTGTTAAAGGGATACTCCAGCCAAAAATGAAAATTCTGTCATCATTTACTCGCCCTTGAGTTGTTGCAAACCTGTATGAGTTTCTTTCTTCTGCTGAACACAAAGGAAGATATTTTGAAGAACGATTGGAGCCAAACAGTTGTGGGGCACCATTGACTTCCATAGTAGAAAAAAAAAATACTATGGAAGTCAATGGTGCCAAAGTTCCAAACGTTCTTTAAAATATCTTCCTTTGTGTTCAGCAGAAGAAAGAAACTCATACAGGTTTGCAACAGAATTTTCATTTTTGGCTGGAGTATCCCTTTAAAAACATAAAAAATCTTACCGATCCAAAACTATTGACTGGTAGTGAAATTTGTCAAATTTCAGCTCTATTTCAAATAACAGAAATGTTTTAATAGCGTTAGTTAAAGGATAATAACAGAAGTGTTTTAGAGGTGCCGGTGAGGCGATGATAAGCTGTAACGGTGGTTGTGTTCACCTTGTGTGGGCGTGAGAGAGCCGTCCACGAGTGTGTCGTTGATGACTCGGATCAGTAACGTCATGTCCTCGTGTTTGGCGCAGTGTGTTGCTCTCTGTCTGCCGCTCACGTACACGTCGTGATGAAGGCGCTTGACTCGCTCCACCACCGACTGAGCCGCCGCCTCCAGGGTGCCCTGCTGGGCCAACTCTGCCGCTACCATGGCAACCACCTCCTGCAGGGCATCATGGGAAATGTAGTTCAGGATATCAAATCTATGCCGTTGTTTTTGGAGCCTCAGAAATAGAGTTCGGTTCGGTAGCTCTCATTTATTCATCATGACATCAAAATGGACGATGGAGTATTGCAGTATGATTAATCGGTGCACATCATTTTGACGTTTTTTATTTATTTATTTATTTTTTATTATAATTTTTTACTTGATCGAACTTGGTAAAGGTTTTGGCACTTGCTGTGTGAACTTGCATATTTGAAACACAGATTGTTTAGATTTATGGCTTTGATTTTCTTGCAGTTTTAGAGTAAAATGTGTTTTTCAAAATATATATTTCATATAAAATTTTAAATAGTATTTTTGTCTATTTTAAATAACAATAAAAGTTCTGTAAATTTTTTTTTTTTTTACTTTTTCACTTCAGCAATAATCTGCCGAGTGTCGTCTTTAAAAAGAGATCAAACTTACGTCTGTCGCTCTAAAGCATTCAAGATTTACGACAGTTAAAGTTGGAAATTTAATTTTCAGGTTTATGCTCAAAAAGTGAATAAATGGATTTTAAATACAGTGTTAATATAATTTAGTGCCATAAAATCCCCTAAACATACAAAATATTAAATAAAAAAACATTATCGAACTACGATATAGTACATTCATTTCATTGAAATAAAAATAATAATTTCTGTCATTTTTGACCGAGACGTGAAGAGCACCCGAGTAAATCCTCAATCAGAACCAGTTCCTCTTGCAGCATCTCTTCTCTTCTCTGATGACGAGGGCGGGGCTATAACCTGTCACTCACATGAGATCAGCCAATAGCAAACCACAACCATCCAATCAACTCCCCACAGACACAATAGAGAGCCTAAGCCCCTCCCCTCCGCTTCCAGCTCATGGGACCTTATTTCGTAAAAAATATGTATGTTAGTCAATGGCGAGAGACAACTTATCTTTTTATTCCGTCTGAACTGTGCCCAGAATTACACATATGATGTTTGTCAATTTAAAAGATAATTCTGAAAGTCAAGAAAGTCACAGTTTGTCATAAAACCGAAGAGTAACATTTAGTTTTATGTGGAAATCGCTCAATGAACTACATCTCCCGGGAAGCGAAACAACGAGCGAGATCCGCTGCTCGTGTGTGTGCAGTCTGGTACAAAACACTCAGGCATGACGGCGTAACGTTATGATTATAACGTAAGACTATAGAAACGATGACAGACGTCAGCTTCAGTAAAGTCAGCTTCAGTAAATAAGTCAGCTTCAGTAAAGTCAGCTTCAGTAAAGTCAGCTTCAGTAAAGTCAGCTTCAGTAAAGTCGGCTTCAGTAAAGTCAGCTTCAGTAAAGCTTCAGTAAAGTCGGCTTCAGTAAAGTCAGCTTCAGTAAAGTCAGCTTCAGTAAAGTCAGCTTCAGTAAAGTCAGCTTCAGTAAAGTCAGCTTCAGTAAAGTCGGCTTCAGTAAAGTCAACTTCAGTAAAGTCAGCTTCAGTAAAGCTTCAGTAAAGTCGGCTTCAGTAAAGTCAGCTTCAGTAAAGTCAGCTTCAGTAAAGTCAGCTTCAGTAAAGTCAGCTTCAGTAAAGTCAGCTTCAGTAAAGTCAGCTTCAGTAAAGTCAGCTTCAGTAAAGTCGGCTTCAGTAAAGTCAGCTTCAGTAAAGTTAGCTTCAGTAAAGCTTCAGTAAAGTCGGCTTCAGTAAAGTCAGCTTCAGTAAAGTCAGCTTCAGTAAAGTCAGCTTCAGTAAAGTCAGCTTCAGTAAAGTCGGCTTCAGTAAAGTCAGCTTCAGTAAAGTCGGCTTCAGTAAAGTCAGCTTCAGTAAAGCTTCAGTAAAGTCGGCTTCAGTAAAGTCAGCTTCAGTAAAGTCAGCTTCAGTAAAGTCAGCTTCAGTAAAGTCGGCTTCAGTAAAGTCGGCTTCAGTAAAGTCGGCTTCAGTAAAGTCGGCTTCAGTAAAGTCAGCTTCAGTAAAGTCAGCTTCAGTAAAGTCAGCTTCAGTAAAGTCGGCTTCAGTAAAGTCGGCTTCAGTAAAGTCGGCTTCAGTAAAGTCGGCTTCAGTAAAGTCGGCTTCAGTAAAGTCAGCTTCAGTAAAGTCAGCTTCAGTAAAGTCAAGTCAGCTTCAGTAAAGTCAAGTCAGCTTCAGTAAAGTCAAGTCGGCTTCAGTAAAGTCAGCTTCAGTAAAGTCGGCTTCAGTAAAGTCAGCTTCAGTAAAGTCAGCTTCAGTAAAGTCAGCTTCAGTAAAGTCAGCTTCAGTAAAGTCGGCTTCAGTAAAGTCGGCTTCAGTAAAGTCGGCTTCAGTAAAGTCGGCTTCAGTAAAGTCGGCTTCAGTAAAGTCAGCTTCAGTAAAGTCAGCTTCAGTAAAGTCGGCTTCAGTAAAGTCGGCTTCAGTAAAGTCGGCTTCAGTAAAGTCGGCTTCAGTAAAGTCGGCTTCAGTAAAGTCGGCTTCAGTAAAGTCGGCTTCAGTAAAGTCAGCTTCAGTAAAGTCAGCTTCAGTAAAGTCAAGTCAGCTTGAGTAAAGTCAAGTCAGCTTCAGTCAAGTCAGCTTCAGTAAAGTCAGCTTCAGTAAAGTCAAGTCAGCTTCAGTAAAGTCAAGTCAGCTTCAGTCAAGTCAGCTTCAGTAAAGTCAGCTTCAGTAAAGTCAGCTTCAGTAAAGTCAGCTTCAGTAAAGTCAGCTTCAGTAAAGTCAGCTTCAGTAAAGTCAGCTTCAGTAAAGTCAGCTTCAGTAAAGTCAAGTCAGCTTCAGTAAAGTCAAGTCAGCTTCAGTCAAGTCAGCTTCAGTAAAGTCAGCTTCAGTAAAGTTAGCTTCAGTAAAGTCAGCTTCAGTAAAGTCAGCTTCAGTAAAGTCAGCTTCAGTAAAGTCAGCTTCAGTAAAGTCAGCTTCAGTAAAGTCAAGTCAGCTTCAGTAAAGTTAGCTTCAGTAAAGTCAGCTTCAGTAAAGTCAGCTTCAGTAAAGTCAGCTTCAGTAAAGTCAGCTTCAGTAAAGTCAGCTTCAGTAAAGTCAGCTTCAGTAAAGTCGGCTTCAGTAAAGTCAGCTTCAGTAAAGTCAGCTTCAGTAAAGTCAGCTTCAGTAAAGTCAGCTTCAGTAAAGTTAGCTTCATTCATTGAGAGAAAATGTGCGGCTTTGGGGTTTGTAGTCTTTGTAATTACGCATTTTCACAGTCTTACACCTCAACAGTTTTACATCAAACTGCGACTTTCTTGACTTTAAAATGTTTCTTTTAATCATATGTGTAATTCAGGGCACAATTCAAACGAGATCAAAATATTTGTTGTCTCTCGCCATTGACTACCATACAATATTTTTCCGAAATAAGGTCCCATGGTGGCCGACCGGAAGGGGAGGGGCTTAGGCTCTCTATCAAGCCCCGCCCACATGTGTTCTTGTTCCTGAAGCGTTTCACTCGATATACGACACAATGCAATGCAACAGTTCTTCAGACACAATCAATGTCGTTTAACTCTTTAATTGTGCGGGTGATCACCTGGTTGACCTGCTCGGGTCCGTGGGCCGACTCCAGGGCTTTAATGAGCCCCTCTGACATCAGCAGCAGGAACCCAGTCACGCCCTCCAGCGATTGGCCACCGTGGATCTCCGGCTCGGAGATGATTGGCTTATGCTTTGCTGCACTGAATACAGACACATTACAAAAACAGGACCATTTAGTCTGTGTTTTAATTAGGGCTGTGAAACGATTCATCACGATTAATCGAATCCAAAATTAAAAGTTTGTGTTTACATAATATATACCTTTGTATAATTATTTTGTGCATATATAAATACACACACATGCATCTACATGTTTAAGAAATATTTGCATGTATATACTGTTTATATATCATTTAGATTATATATAAATATTTGATATACAAGTAACTAATTTTTCTTAAATGTATACATGCATGTGTGTGTATTTATATATGCACAAAATAATTATACACAGATATATATTATGTAAACACAAACTTATTTTTGATGCGATTAATCGTGATGAATCATAACACCCCTAGTTTTAATAGAAAAACATGAAAATAATTTGGAATCGTGGGCATTAATATTAGGAATTTTTACCTTTTTAGCTTCTTGTTTTACCAGTTTTCATAACGTATGAAATGCAAGTGTGTTAATGTATATGATAAATATGAGTTGATGTTCTCTTGATTTGTGCGATAATTCTGATGAAATGCAACATCAAATGACAACAAGTGTGATCAGTAATCGCAATTATAATTGTGAAAAATGACTAAATGTGACTAAAATATGACTATATTATGGTTTTCTTTGACCAAGATGAGACTAAAACTCGAAACAAAGAACAGGATAAAGTTGACTGAATATGATTAAAACAATTAATAAGGATATTTGACAAGAACGAAGACTAAATTAAATCTGATTTGTTTTTATAGCATTTAATGAATTATGCGATAGTTATTTTGCTGTTTGTTTTGTGTGATTATCTGTATTAAGTTTTATTATGTTATTGTTCAACAGCTGTTATTTTGATTGTGCTTTAAATAAAGTGACATTGACATGAAAGGGGCTATATGTCATGTTCATGCATTAATCACGTCTTCATCGGCTTGTAAGAAGGGTTTATGGGTATATCCACATATATGCCAGAAGCGAGCACTAGTGCAGGGTATCTACAGGTGAAACACACCTGAGCACATCGATGTCTGTGTAGTTGAACTTGACTTTATAGTCTCCAATGCGTCGAGTGCTGCTCTGACCCGAGATCAGTCCGGTCTGCCTCAAACGCACCGGATCCAGGCCTGAGAGAGACCAAGGCAATCATTCACACACACCACACACTCCATTAAAGGGGTCATCGGATGCTAAAGTCACTTTTACACGGTGCTGTTCACTTTTCATACTCAACTAAAAAAAATGACATTATAATATTTTAACAAATATGAAACTAAATGCGCTTATTTAATGGTTACAATATCTATAGTGGGCCTAGACTCTCTATTTGTACAAATTGCTGCACATTCATTTAATTCTGAATTTTGCACACATAAGTTGAAAGGCATTCGTTTACGTGCAAACCATATCTGCAACATTTATCAAGTTCACGGATAATTGTGCATGCATTTATTAATCATTATGATACTAAAATCATAATAAAGTAGGCTATACTATATATGTACAAAAAATCAGATGAGCCCAGAATATGAACGCAACGTGTTTAGCATTTTCCTCCCATAGAAAACCGTTATAAGAACGCTTAATGTGGCGTAATGCAGAGTAGAATGTCCCCTTATTATGTCGAAATAACAAGATCCGTTTTTAAAAAATATATATTTGGGGAGGTGCTTTAGTCTTTCTCGGGGTATGCATGTATGGCATTATATATGGCATTCTGCATAGTAGAACTTTATGTAGGCCTACACATTTAGGAACAGATATTGGGTTCTGGCCAGTCAAGCAACATAAAAGTAACGTAATAAGTAACTTTCCATATGGGGTAACTAAGTAAAGTAGCAGACTACTTTTTTTAAGAAGTAACAAGTAACGAGCAAACACTACTTTTTAAAAGTAACTTCCCCAACACTGGTGGACACGACCACCAGACAATGAAGAGAATCCATTCACTCCTTTTTTTTTAATCCTCAAAAAGCCTAAACACTCTCAATAATCAAGCCGTTTGGACTTTATGAGCAATATGATGTCATAATGATCATGCTCCGCCCACGAATGCTGACGGAGTGTCCCATATTAGCATATTTCCGCCCACCGCCATTTGTATACTTTCCGCCAAGGCATCACTTTAGTGTCTTTTCGACGCCCCATGGAAGGGGGGGGGGGCAGTTGATCATTATCATTTAAAAAGACATGCACCTCATTTTCATTTAAAGAGACATGCACCTCATTATCATTTAAAGAGACATGCAGCTCATTATTATTTAAAGACACATGCACCTCATTATCTTTTAAAGAGACATGCAGCTCATTATCATTTAAAGAGACATGCACCTCATTATCATTTAAAGGGACATGCAGCTCATTATCATTTAAAGAGACATGCACCTCATTATCATTTAAAGGGACATGCAGCTCATTATCATTTAAAGAGACATGCAGCTCATTATCATTTAAAGAGACATGCACCTCATTATCATTTAAAGAGACATGCTGCTCATTATCATTTAAAGGGACATGCAGCTCATTATCATTTAAAGAGACATGCACCTCATTATCATTTAAAGAGACATGCTGCTCATTATCATTTAAAGAGACATGCTGCTCATTATCATTTAAAGAGACATGCACCTCATTATCATTTAAAGGGACATGCAGCTCATTATCATTTAAAGAGACATGCTGCTCATTATCATTTAAAGGGACATGCAGCTCATTATCATTTAAAGGGACATGCACCTCATTATCATTTAAAGAGACATGCTGCTCATTATCATTTAAAGGGACATACAGCTCATTATCATTTAAAGAGACATGCACCTCATTATTTAAAGAGACATGCTGCTCATTATCCTTTAAAGAGACATGCAGCTCATTATCATTTAAAGGGACATGCAGCTCATTATCATTTAAAGGGACATGCAGCTCATTATCATTTAAAGGGACATGCAGCTCATTATCATTTAAAGGGACATGCAGCTCATTATCATTTAAAGAGACATGCTGCTCATTATCATTCAAAGGGACATGCACCTCATTATCATTTAAAGAGACATGCTGCTCATTATCATTTAAAGGGACATGCAGCTCATTATCATTTAAAGAGACATGCTGCTCATTATCATTTAAAGGGACATGCAGCTCATTATCATTTAAAGGGACATGCAGCTCATTATCATTTAAAGGGACATGCAACTCATTATCATTTAAAGAGACATGCTGCTCATTATCATTTAAAGAGACATGCACCGAAACGGGTCGCTGTGAACAGAGCTGTTTTTGAGGAGGTAAAAAGGGTGTTGTTTTACACGACCATTGAGGAATTTTAACCAGAGAATGTTACAAACTTTACATGAAGACTCTAAAGAATCATCACAACTTGTGGGAAATGGGCATCCGACGACCCCTTTAAGACATACGCCGATTACAATAAACTAAAACATAAATCACAAATAAAGACAGTTGCAGCATGAGCATATGGAGGTGTGTGTGTGCTGACGCATATGGAGGTGTGTGTGTGCTGACCCAGCTGGGTGAGTCTGGTCAGCTCATCATCGTTGTCGGTTGTGTGCGCTTGGCCAATCTGGATCACCTGGTTCTGACCGTCACTGGTGGTTTTACAGAGAAGAGCCCGATTGGTTCCTGAAACACACACACACACACTGACCATCATCACATCTGCCGAAACGAAGAACTACACAATCCAACAGGTGAAAGATTTGTGTGTGAGTGTGTGTTTGTGAGTGTTTGTCAGTGTGTGTGAGTGTGTGAGAGTGTGTGTGTTTGTGTGTTTGTGTGTGAGTGTGAGTGTGTGTGTGTGTGAGTGAGTGAGAGTGTTGCACATACCGACGTTAGCGATGTAGAGTTTATTATTGAGTATCAAAGCGACTATTGCTGTGGCTCCTCCTGAAACCTCCTGCTCTAAAGCCTTCAGTCGCTCGGCCATCTTCTGCGTCTGAGGGGAGAGATACACACCCTGACACACACACACACACACACACACGCATCACCAGTGCAACAGTGAAAAGACCCTCTCAAACTGTGTCGCGCGCGCGTTCCCAACGGTGTTTAAGCGACACACACCGGTATTGTGGAAAATTAATAATTAATATGATATGCTGTGAGTTTCTCGTGTGTGTGTGTGTGTGTGTGTGTGTGTGCTCACCTCAGGAAGCTGTGTCTGGAGATTAGCCTTCTCAGCGAGAGCGTCGTCAATGGTCTCAAAGTAGCTCTTCTCTACGACATCGAACGCCTGAGAGTTGAAGAGACACTGATCATCCATATGACTGAGCACTAAATATTAAATAATAATGCTATTGTCTCTAGTAGAGATGCTTATATCGGAAATTAAACTTGTTTCATAATTGATGCACTTTGCATCGTTTTGACAGACACTGTAAAATGAAATTCCACGGCTTTTCAAGCACTACTTTTTTGGTTTTCAAGGACTGAGATCTCACTTATCAAACAATATCTTTATTTTCTTTCAAATTCTAAAAAAGGCAAATATATGAACAAAAATAAACTAATAAAACAAAATGGTACAAAAAAAAGTGCAATGACTGTGGAAACTTTAACCATTGAAAGGATACGATTTTTCTCCCATGAATATATGATTGCCCTGAAGAATGAAAGCTGTATCATATACTTGGATATTTATGAGCAATATCACACTCAGACGGACTGCAGCTTCATTATGTGAGAAAAGATTGCTTTATCAATAAAGTTAAACACTAATTTCACATATATTGTCTTTCAATAATTCAAGCGCTTTTCAAGCACCTTTTCATAAATATTGCTGATTTCAAGGGTTTTCCAGGACTTACATTTCAAAAAGTCAAATTCAAACATTTTAATACGAACCCTGGGCGGGGCTATAACCTGTCACTCACATGAGATCAGCCAATAGCAAACCACAACCATCCAATCAACTCCCCATAGACACAATCAAGCCCCGCCCACATGTGTTCTTGTTCCAGAAGCGATTCACTGGATATACGACACAATAGAGGAGAGAAGACCAGCGCAACTTGCGTTTGATGCCGACTCTACAGCTGTGAACGGATCTGGTACCTGTGAGAGGATTCTGCGCAGGTCCGAGTCGGTGTGACCGGCGCTCAGCTGACCCAGCAGGAGCTCGGCCGTCAGACACTGAGACACGAAACTGGACACGCGACTGCCGTCGTACCCGTTAAACACCCCGTACAGGAAGCAGAACTCCGTGCTGAGGAGGAAACAGGACGTGACATCAGTTCACACTCAGCATGACTCCGCCCCTCTGGTGCTCTTCGGTCACAAATAACCGAGATTATTTCAATGAAATTAATGTACTGTATTTTAGTTTGGCAATGTTTTTTATTCAATATTTTGTATTTTTAGGGGATTTTTTGGAACTAAATTATATTTACGCTGTATTTATAATCCACTTTTTGAGTATAGACCTTAAAATGTACATTTCCAACTTAAACTGTCGTAAATCTTGAATGCTTTAGAGCGACAGACGTAAGTTTGATCTCTTTTTAAAGACGACACTTGGCAGATTATTGCTGAAGGGAAAAAGTTGCAGAATTTTTCATTTATTGTTTTGAAAAATTTGCAAACAATACTATTTCCAATTTTTATATGAAATATATATTTTCAAAAACATGTTTTACTCTAAAACTGCGAGACAATCAAAGCCAAATATGCAATCAAGCTGTGTCCCGATTAATCTGAGGCTCCTCTCAGTACACGAGCGTTCAGAGAGTGTGTGCGGCTGCAGTACCGAACGCTTCCACTAGAGGACACTCTCCATTCATTTACCGTACAATGCGCTTGTTTCTGACCGCGAACAATAGAAGTGTGACTATTTTTAACAGGACCATTTAACCTGTTCGAATCATGTCCATGATTTTTGTGTGTGTGTGTGTGTGACGTGTGTGAGTGTGTGTTCACAAAGCAAGTGACAAAACCTTTTCCAAGATCCGTACCATTCCGATGAAGAAAAAAACTAAAAACAAAATCAAAATTTTCGAGGAGCACCAGAGGTAATGATATTTGTGTGTGTGTGTGTGTGTGTGTGTGTGTGTGTGTGTGTGTTCTGTTAACAAAGCAAGAGGTTCACCTGAAGCGTAAGTGTCCGTCTTCGTTCGGGTGGCTCTGGGTCCCCTTCCCGTCGGGCCCGTATGTGCAGTTCGGGGCCGACCCGATGCCACACAGCTGACAGAGAGGAAGATCATCAGTCCAGCTCTGATGCTGCAATCACACAACACACACATCTGATCCGTCACACAGAACACACACATATCTACTGGTGGACTCAGAAAAATAAACTTAATTCAAAGGGAAACCAAGATGATTTTTCTGACAGCACTGACATCACATATTCATATTTTAAGCACAAACTCACTTCACTTTTCAGGAAACAAGATTTATTATCTGCAGTAAAAGTATGTTTAAAGAATGATTAGATATTTATGCAGAAAAACAAGACCATGAACTTCATCCATAAGGCTACATAACCTTCGATCATTTTTAAAACCGTTTTAGACTTTCAGGCAAGATTTTATATAAAAATGTCTTGACTAGCTTTGCTTTTCTTTTGTAAACATTGGTGTAGGTTCAGCGACTGTCAGTTGTTGTACTAAAGTGTGTAATATTACATGATAAAGTAATACTTCAGTCAAGTCAAGTCAAGTCACCTTTATTTATATAGCGCTTTTTACAATACAGATTGTATCAAAGCAGCTTCACAGTGATAACATGAAAATAATACAACAAAGTTTGTTTCTAAAAGAAAATTGCGTCAACATCCACGTTAAGTAAGGCAGATCAATAATGTTACTGAATATTAAATGTCCCCAACTAAGCAAGCCAAAAGCCAAGGCAACAGTGGCAAGGAACCAAAACTCCATCAGGGACAGAATGGAGAAAAGTCCATTGAGAAGAGTAAACAGCGGAATTAATGCAGTAAATACAGAGATGTACTGTAGACTGTCGAAGCTCAACACACTGAATAAGCACTAAAACTCAAGATTAATTCACTTATGGCACTTTTAATACGCGTGTGTGTTAAATCTATAGACTATCCGACAGTAAACGAGTAAAAATGAGTGTTGATGATTAAAGAAAAGGACTTTCTTACGCTTTGCATCAGACTCCTGCGCTGCGCCGCCATGTTGACCGGAAGTGAGTGCGCGACAGATCTACAGCTCATCTGTGCGCATGCGCGAGTCAGCATTACACCAGCTGCATGACTTAGAGATC
>CM060596.1:47048079-47153079 GCA_030578255.1 Tiaroga cobitis
TGTGTGTGTGTGAAAAAACTAATGTATGTGTGTGATAGTGAAACACTAGTGTTGTTCCCAGTGATTGTCTTCAAAGTTTTGAGTACAAATAAATAAACCTCTTTCCTCTTAAATATGTGGAAAATATGTTCTGTGAGTGAGTGTGTGAGAAAAAGTGTGTCTGTGAGTGTGCGTTTATAAAAATGACTATAGTATATAATACACACACACACACACAGTGTCCTTATCTAGAGGCCAGTAAAGCCCTCGGATGAGTGACATCAATGTCCAGTGTTTCCAGAGGCAGGAGATCAACATTAAACACACTAAACCTCCGCTGTGACTCTTCAAACGCCGTCATACTGATGAAAACGTTGTAAATATAATAAAAACCTGTTTCGTCTTACTTGTCATTACTGAATGATTCTTCACACCACGAGTGTTGATGAGGAGTGTGTGCTGCTACTTTACTAAGAGTACAACAATAAAACTAATACAGCTGACAAAATCCCACAGACGTACATGAACTCTTGATGCTGAATGATTATTAATATGCCACACACACACACACACGCTGTGTGTTCATCTGACGGCCAGCAGAGGGAGTGAGAGTTTGATCTTGATCTCCCTCTTCATACTGGACTTGAGAACCTCCTGATGAAGCTTTACTGGGAACACAATCCAACATTACACATCAGCCGGAGGGGTTCAGAAGTCTAGTCTGGGTTGGTGATTTGTTCCAGAAACATTTTTTGTTATGCTGGTTAAAAGTCTCTTCACATCCTGATAGCAATGATGTAGTTTCAGGCTCTACTAGAACATGTTTTCCTGCTTGAATGTTGATTATTCTCCTCATATTCTCCATTGTTGCGGCTCCTCTCTTCCCAGTCTGTCAGTAACGCTCTGTTTACTTCCTGTCTCTATGAAGCCCCTCCTTCTGAAAAGCACACTGTGCTCTGATTGGTCGGCTGGAGCAGTGTGTTGTGATTGGTCGAGCGCTTTGAGTGTGTTTTGGAAATGCCCCGCCCCTTTCCATAACCGCCAGTTTAACACACTACTAACTAACTCAACCAGGCCCCGCCCCTTTATTCTGCGCATTAATTATTATAATGAGGAATATTGTGACGTGTTCGTTCCCGAAAAAACTCAAGACTACAATGGAGGCGTTTCAGGAGTTCAGAAACACTGACACAGATATAGAGAAGAACTGGAGCTTTTCATGATCAAACATCAACATTACACACTGAAGAAAGAGAAATATGTATCTTTAAATGCAAATGAGTCCACTTGAATCCGGCTGTTATTATCCATCATGATTTTATTGGCTTCTGATTTGCTCTTTTGTTTTTTTTGTGTCTTCTTGAATCAAGAAGTCAATTATGTGTAGTTTATTAACAGATGTTCATATATTCATGTATGCATCTTTCATATATATATATATATATAAGTATATATATATAGTCATGTATCATTAAGTTTGTAATGACATATAAATGGCGCCGGGCCGTGGGCTTGTTTCTCTGTTCCCTGCAGTCTCAGCGCCACGAAGCTTCACAGTATTTATGTGCAACAAAATGAAGAAAAGAGATATCACGAGCTCGAGTCTCGTCGGCTCTCTCGTCACATGGTCGAAAACTTGTTAGTTTATGTAAGATAAGAAAATCATGCATTTCACTTTTCTTTTTTTCTTTTTGTTTGGACTTCAACATGTAAACTCATCATCATTAGTGTTATAAATCAGTCCGTCTGTTTGAGGAGTCGCAGCTCGCTTTAGGCAGTGTTGGGGAAAGTTACTTTAAAAAGTAATGCATTACAATATTGCGTTACTTAGTTACTTTTTAAGAACAGTAATGTGTTACGTTGCTTTTTCTCACCTGGGCTGGGCTTGTTTTTTTTAATAACAAAAAGTTTTATTTTTGGGCAAATGTAAAGGCTCTTTCAGACCAACATTGAAATAATAATGCAAAAATAATGCAAATTCACACGTTTGCTCAAACAAACCTTTCATTCGAGATAACGGACGAATATAATGCAGGAGAAGAAAGTTTAACACTTACTTTACTAATAAAAACGAAAACTTATGGTTTAACTGAATCATCGAAGATCAGCATTGGTCGATAAAGTGAGATTAAATGCATAAAAATGTATGTTTTATTTAACATTATTTAATTATTGGAGGTTTGCGTATTATTCGGATTTTGCATTTCACTGATTTTATTTATTTTGAGGAATACTGAACCTTTGCTGTGCAAGTGAGATGAGTAAATGCACACTCACATTTAGTCTAGAGCTAATAACCATCATGTTCACACACACACACACACACACACACACACACCTCGGCACTTCTACATCTCTCAACATGAGGACAGGAGAGCTGTCAGTCAATGAACGTGGAAAAGCAACGTGCGTTACTTATTTTAAAAAGTAACTCAGATATTTTGCTGTAAATTTAAGAGTAATGCGTTACTGTACTAGCTCAGGGTTCGTACAGAGACTGTAAACAGAAATGCCAGGACTTTCAAGCACTGCTTTTTTTGGTTTTCAAGAACTACAATCAGAGATCGCACTTATCAAACAATACCTTTAGGATTTTTTAAACTCAAATTACAGATATCAGGTATCCAAAATACAACTTACAATGTATTTACTAATATATATTAAAAACAAAGTTTATAATGCTATTATTGTTCAATAAATAATATTTTATATTATAATGTTGGCGTACTTCGCATTGAGGAAAGGTCTGACGGGCTGCACTGTTAATTTTGCGTGAAAAGATTGCATTTGTGTGTTTTCGAAAATTTTTATTTCATACATACATTGTATTTAAATAAGTCAAGCACTTTTCAAGTACCTCTTCGTAAATATGGCTATTTTCAAAGGTTTTCCAGAACTTAAATTTAAAAAAGTCAAGTACTTTAAGCACCGTGTACGAACCCTGCTAGTTACTTGAAAAAGTAATCTGATTACGTAACTCAAGTTACTTGTGATGAGTCACGCCCCAACACTGCCCGTAGGGGGCGCTCATACAGGCGTGGTGCGCCGGTCCTTCGCATCCTTCGGGATGCAGTTGTGGACCTGAAGGAAATCCGGTTCTCTGTCGGAGTTGTACATCGGAGGCGTCCCGTGAGGAGTCTTCGTTTCGCCGCGACCGAGTGTGTACATGGAGATATCGGTGGACGGTAACGGGCCGAACCCCTTCAGGCCCACCGGCGAAGCGTCCCGCGAGTGCGACGGGTCGGTGGAGCGGCTGGACGAGCGCGAGCGGCGCCGGTAACGGTACCGATAGCTCGGGATCCTCGTGATGGCGGATCCCTGAAGATATTCCCCGACGTCCACACGCACTCGCGCCACGCGTAACTCCCGGTGCCGGTCGATGAACATGTGAACGGCCAGAACGCCCACCATCTCAGCCATGATGAAGGAAAGGGCGCCGAAATAAAAACTCCAGCCGTACGAGTAGCTGTTCTTCTTCGAGTCGCTCTTGGACGGGTCTCCTGCGTTGGCTGATATGTACACGATTATCCCGATGATGTTGCTCAGACCTGAGGACCCACATGAAGACAGAACAATCACTTGCTAAGAACATTTTGTTAAAAATCCTCTGTAATCAATCATTGTATCCCTTAAAACTCATCTTTGATCACCAAAATTACATATTTAAAAGTTTTTTCCTTGGGAATAAATCATCATGCCTTACAATAGCTTGTAACTCGACACCCTTGCCTAATTTAGTATACGCGGTTCTATTAATATGCAAATTAGGTTCGAAAAAATATGCCTTTATAAAGGTAAAAATGCCTATAAAAGTTAAAGTCCCCCTGTGGTAAAAAAAACTAAAGTTTTTAACGTTGTTTATGTGTCTATGTGGTGTTTTTAATACGCTTTTAGACACACCGTGTGTAAGTTCATAAGTCGACAGCATTGCTGAGTATTTCCTGCTTAAAACTGCAGTGAACCAAAGACAGTCTCAAACACACGGTTTGAAATCGCTGGTGTTTCTGACGTCACAAACGACCTTGTAACCAATCAGATCAACGTGTGATCGTCAACCAGTGGATCTCTGAGCTGAGTGAGTGAGTGGAGGCGGGGCTCATTTGCATATTCATAGAACCACGCATACTAAATGAGGCAAGGGTGTCGAGTTACATTCAAGATATTTTAAGGCATAAAGATTTTTTTCATGGACAAAAACATTTAAATATGTCCTTTTGTTGATCAAAGATGAGTTTTAAGGGATAAAATGATTGACTACAGGGGGACTAACTTTTTTAAACATTCCATCGTATTATGGAATTCTTCACACTCTATTCTTCACACATTATGGAACGTTACTTTTAAATGTTCTCTGAACTTTCTGAAACAAGTAGTTGCATTTAAAAAAAGCTAGACGAACATCCAACTACGTTTCACAAACAAACATTCCATGAACAAAATATAAATTATGTTTTTGTGCTAATGTTTAGAGAACATTATTAAAGACCAGATGACTCAATGAACATTGAATTAATATTACTGGAAGAACGTTTGTTCATAACTTTGAGAAAACCTTGACAGAACGTTAAGTAAGGGATAATGTACATCCAGCCGGCCGTTATCTCAGAATAAACCTGACAGGGAGATCAGGATCAGGGGCCCTATTTTAACGATCTGAAACGCAAGTATTGCCACGGTTCATGGATTCACTGTCTCGCGCTCGCGCTGTGAGTATGGTTGTGTGTGTATTGGTATGCGTGGCTCATGATTGCGGCTGATGAGCGGATCAGCGTCAGCTGTTTGTCCTGTCTTTGTCAGATCGTTGTCGAGTCTCTCTGGATTTACCTGTGTCTCCTATCCAGTTCCCCTGTCTGATCGTTTGCCCGGATCGCCTGTGTTCCTGCCTGGATGCCTGGAGTCTGCTCATCTGCGTCCCTGCGTTGCCAGTGCCCTGCCAGAGACTGAGACTTCCGTCTGAACCTACTACTTCTATTCTTTTGTGAATAAACAGTTGTTCATTGAACTTGAATCCTATCGTTCTATCTGGCCCTCACTAGCCGCGTTTCCACTGCCGGGCCAGGGCCGAGCCGTGCTAGTGCGTGCCAGGGCCAGTCGCGTTTCCACTGCCGGGCCGGGGCCGAGCCGTGCTAGTGCGTGCCAGGGCCAGTCGCGTTTCCACTGCCGGGCCGGGGCCGAGCCGTGCTAGTGCGTGCCAGGGCCAGTCGCGTTTCCACTGCCGGGCCAGGGCCGAGCCGTGCTAGTGCGTGCCAGGGCCAGTCGCGTTTCCACTGCCGGGCCGGGGCCGAGCCGTGCTAGTGCGTGCCAGGGCCAGTCGCGTTTCCACTGCCGGGCCAGGGCCGAGCCGTGCTAGTGCGTGCCAGGGCCAGTCGCGTTTCCACTGCCGGGCCGGGGCCGAGCCGTGCTAGTGCGTGCCAGGGCCAGTCGCGTTTCCACTGCCGGGCCGGGGCCGAGCCGTGCTAGTGCGTGCCAGGGCCAGTCGCGTTTCCACTGCCGGGCCGGGGCCGAGCCGTGCTAGTGCGTGCCAGGGCCAGTCGCGTTTCCACTGCCGGGCCGGGGCCGAGCCGTGCTAGTGCGTGCCAGGGCCAGTCGCGTTTCCACTGCCGGGCCGGGGCCGAGCCGTGCTAGTGCGTGCCAGGGCCAGTCGCGTTTCCACTGCCGGGCCGGGGCCGAGCCGTGCTAGTGCGTGCCAGGGCCAGTCGCGTTTCCACTGCCGGGCCAGGGCCGAGCCGTGCTAGTGCGTGCCAGGGCCAGTCGCGTTTCCACTGCCGGGCCGGGGCCGGGGCCGAGCCGTGCTAGTGCGTGCCAGGGCCAGTCGCGTTTCCACTGCCGGGCCGGGGCCGAGCCGTGCTAGTGCGTGCCAGGGCCAGTCGCGTTTCCACTGCCGGGCCGGGGCCGAGCCGTGCTAGTGCGTGCCAGGGCCAGTCGCGTTTCCACTGCCGGGCCGGGGCCGAGCCGTGCTAGTGCGTGCCAGGGCCAGTCGCGTTTCCACTGCCGGGCCGGGGCCGAGCCGTGCTAGTGCGTGCCAGGGCCAGTCGCGTTTCCACTGCCGGGCCAGGGCCGAGCCGTGCTAGTGCGTGCCAGGGCCAGTCGCGTTTCCACTGCCGGGCCGGGGCCGAGCCGTGCTAGTGCGTGCCAGGGCCAGTCGCGTTTCCACTGCCGGGCCGGGGCCGAGCCGTGCTAGTGCGTGCCAGGGCCAGTCGCGTTTCCACTGCCGGGCCGGGGCCGAGCCGTGCTAGTGCGTGCCAGGGCCAGTCGCGTTTCCACTGCCGGGCCGGGGCCGAGCCGTGCTAGTGCGTGCCAGGGCCAGTCGCGTTTCCACTGCCGGGCCGGGGCCGAGCCGTGCTAGTGCGTGCCAGGGCCAGTCGCGTTTCCACTGCCGGGCCGGGGCCGAGCCGTGCTAGTGCGTGCCAGGGCCAGTCGTGTTTCCACTGCCGGGCCAGGGCCGAGCCGTGCTAGTGCGTGCCAGGGCCAGTCGCGTTTCCACTGCCGGGCCGGGGCCGGGGCCGAGCCGTGCTAGTGCGTGCCAGGGCCAGTCGCGTTTCCACTGCCGGGCCGGGGCCGAGCCGTGCTAGTGCGTGCCAGGGCCAGTCGCGTTTCCACTGCCGGGCCAGGGCCGAGCCGTGCTAGTGCGTGCCAGGGCCAGTCGCGTTTCCACTGCCGGGCCGGGGCCGGGGCCGAGCCGTGCTAGTGCGTGCCAGGGCCAGTCGCGTTTCCACTGCCAGGCCGGGGCCGAGCCGTGCTAGTGCGTGCCAGGGCCAGTCGCGTTTCCACTGCCGGGCCGGGGCCGAGCCGTGCTAGTGCGTGCCAGGGCCAGTCGCGTTTCCACTGCCGGGCCGGGGCCGAGCCGTGCTAGTGCGTGCCAGGGCCAGTCGCGTTTCCACTGCCGGGCCGGGGCCGAGCCGTGCTAGTGCGTGCCAGGGCCAGTCGCGTTTCCACTGCCGGGCCGGGGCCGAGCCGTGCTAGTGCGTGCCAGGGCCAGTCGCGTTTCCACTGCCGGGCCGGGGCCGAGCCGTGCTAGTGCGTGCCAGGGCCAGTCGCGTTTCCACTGCCGGGCCAGGGCCGAGCCGTGCTAGTGCGTGCCAGGGCCAGTCGCGTTTCCACTGCCGGGCCGGGGCCGGGGCCGAGCCGTGCTAGTGCGTGCCAGGGCCAGGCGCGTTTCCACTGCCGGGCCGGGGCCGAGCCGTGCTAGTGCGTGCCAGGGCCAGTCGCGTTTCCACTGCCGGGCCGGGGCCGGGGCCGAGCCGTGCTAGTGCGTGCCAGGGCCAGTCGCGTTTCCACTGTCACTTCCGGGGCTTGATCGGGGCTCCCTCAGGGCCAACGGCAGGATTTCTGGCCTGTCGAATATCTTGGGCCAAAGCGGGCCAGCTCGGGCTAGAGGCGTGCTCAAGGTAAAAGGCGGAGTTTATCGGTGTTATGGAACGTTATCTGAAGCAAGATGCACATTTCACTTTTTTATATCGCGCAAAATAATCGCGGGCAGAAGAAAGGGTACAACGTCAATTTGACGGCGTGTGAAGAAACGAGGACGTTATAAAATACATCGATGCTGAACTTTCTAAGCTAAGCATGCAGCGATCAACGCTTCAAGTTCAGGAAAAAATAAAAAAGTTGCGGGCGCAGTATTGTTCAAAGCGATTAAAACACACAACGGACAAAGCGGAGCTCAGAAAAGGAACTTTCCATGGTTCGACTTGATGGACGTGTGCTGGGTCACCGTGTGCTGGGTCACCGTGTGCTGGGTCACCGTCCCTCTGTTAGTGACAACTCGCGAGACAATCGGGACACCATTGCAGCCACGGCCGGTGAGTTAATATACATGCTATCTTCCTAACTTAAAAACAAATAAATTCATAATATCCGCTGAAATGGGTTGGGTTGTATGTATGACGTTTGATCCAGAAAGGCGTGTTAGGGGCGGGGTTTAGGGCAGCGCTGCGGGGCTACTGGCCCGGCAGTGGAAACGCGAGCCCGGAGCTAAGGCCCGAGGACACTGGCTTGGCTCGGCTCGCTGTTAGCCCTGGCCCGGCCCTAGCCCGGCAGTGGAAACGCGGCTACTGACAAGTATCAAGCGCGAAGCGCAAGTAACTTTGTGGGCGGGTCTTGGGCGCTGTTGCTATTTTACCGGCGGGATAAATGACTCTTGCGCCTGACGCAAGTTTAAAAGGGGTTGGTCTGAAATAGCTTCATTATTCATAGGTGTGGTTTGGGCGTAACGTGAAATAAACCAATCAGAGCGTCATCCAACATAGCCTTTAAGAGCAGGTGCGCATGTTGCATGGCGGATTGTTATTATTATGGCGGATTTACCAGGAGCGGTTCACAGCCGAGGAGACCGGTGTTCTCGTCAGGGCAGTGAAAGACAGAGAAGTGGCGTTGAATGGGGATGGGAGACTTTTTTTTTCCCTGGTTCTTGACTTTTTCAGATGTCCTTATATACATATGTGTCTTGCCACTATTGGGCAAACAGGTCTGATCCGTCATTACTATAATTAGCCTGAAAAATGTGGGTAAATGTGTAAGCTAGATTTAGGCCTACATTTTTTTACATCTTCATGGACACCACAATGATTTCCCTCATGTGTTAATATTGTTCCTTGTTATAATGTATGATTTGCAAAAATAAAAACTGCTGCATCTGTGTTGATGAGAGAATCAAAGTGTATGCGCGTTGTGCACCGCTACATTATAGCCAAGCACGCGCGCTTAAAATAGCATTATGAACAACGGGCAACGTGCCACTGACTTTAGACTGGGTTTGTTCTGGTCAGTGGCGGAATTGTTTTCTGGAACTGCAAAATAGCACTAGGGAATGTGTGCGCCGAAACACGCCTCCTTTGTGTGCCGACCCGAATGATACATGCGTCGGTGTACAAAGTCATTTGCGCCGGGTGCAAGATAGGGCCCCAGGTCTTCATCAGCCTGAAGGGGGTTATTCTGAGATCACACACTCACACACACACCTGCAGATACAAAGAAGATCCCTGCGCTGAGGATGATGTTGTGTCGAGACTTGTAGAACTCGCTGGCGGCGACACAGAGTCCACCGATGAACAGCAGGATCACACTGAGGATGGGGAAAATACTGGAGGCCCGGACCGCACCTGCACACACACACAAACACACACACGTCTGGTTCGCTGTCTTTGTGCGGACTCTCCATAGACATAATGGTTTTTATACTACAAACCTACTCATCACACACACACACACACACAGAGGCGCTGCAATAGGGCAGGCAAGGCAGGCAATTGCTTGGGGCCCCGCATTTTGAGGGGGCCCCCGAGGGCCGATCATTTAAACAATCAGAAATGTTGATATTAATATAACACGCAGTGACGCCGCCGCATCCCCCTTAGTGGGCCCCCCTCTCTCGCAAGGCTGCGTATGCTTTTGCTGCTTCTGGCGCCTTTTTCAAACTGTCGCAGCGCTTACTCGCGTTTCTGTCTTTCTTTTACTGTCTGTATCCGAAAATGCATGAATTCGTGTATTAAAAATGAAGAGGACATATCCATCTGGCAGGAAAAGCGGAAAAAAACAAGATGATGGGGAAAAGAGAAAACATGACTGCGGTAAGTGATGGAGAATGAGATGATGATGATTAACTTAATTGACGTTAAGGATGATTAATGGCAAACAAATCGTTTCGTCGTTCAATTCACATTTATTTTTCACAGTATATCGTTTTAAAGCACCTTTACAGAAAATACATGTAAGTTATCTCGAGTGATCTGTTATCAGAGGTGACTGTTAAATAATGGTAGCTAGCTATTTTAAGAAATGTACAAAACAAATCACAATCACGTTGTTAATTTCAGTTTAGTTTCACTTAAGATTAATTACTAGTAACGTTAATATGTTACTGAAAAACTGTTTAGCTAGGGGGTTGCACTTAGCAACAGCATGTAAAGTGTTAGACGGTATTAATGCAGGCTGAAATAGAATAACGTTACCGTTAAAGGATTAACGTTAGTTCACCTCAAAATGAAACTTTCCTACTAATTTAACGTTACCCCCAATGCCATCCAAGATATCCATGTCTTTTTTTCCTCAGTGGAAGAGAATTTTTTTTTTTTTGAGGAAAACATTTCTGGATTTTTCTTCGAATAATGGACTTCAATGACAACCAACGTTTTTAAGTCCAAATCAATGCAGTTTCAAAGGTCTTTGAAGTGCTTCAACGGGCTGTGTACGATTGCATCTGAGGAAGAGGAAGAGGGTAGTGATGTGACATCTGAAGCGAGGCTCCGGAGCTTGTGTCGAGCAAAAAGGGGCGTTCCAGATGAAGCCCCGATTCGAGGCTTGTGTCGTTTCCGTGAAAATCACGTGACGATAACAAACGAGGCCTCGGATTGTGTTGAATACGTCATTGCTTCATTCTGAGTATCGCTTCCGGATAAAAGTGGTTCGAAACCTCGCGCCTCTCGTGGGTTTTGCAGTAGGCGTTTGCATTGGTGTTGAAGTGTTGGTTGTACGAAGTAGTGAGTAGCGAGTTGTAGTAGCGAGTTTGTAGTAGCATAGTTATCATTATATATCATAGCCTGTATTATATATTATATTACATTATACTTAGTTTAGTAGATTATTAGATTATTAGAGTAAAGTATACATAGTTCAGTAGATTATTAGAGTAAATTAGCCTATATCTAGTTCTAGTTGCTATATATATATACATATATTGGTAGTAGTGTTATTATTGTATATATATATATATATATATATATATATATATATATATATATATATATATATATATATATATATATATATATATATATATATATATATATATTATTGCTATTATTATTATTCTAAGACTAGACTGTAGGGAAAGCCTTAGAGTGCAAACGTTAAAGGCAAACCTAGAGCCCTTACAATGGAGCCAGCAAGAAAGAGGAGAACTTCTCCTGTCTGGGAGCATTTTGAATTGATTGCTCATAACAAGGTTTGTATACATTTATAATCATCGGTGCCCTGTGAAAGGGTGTTTTCTAAGGCTGGAGAGGTGGTTTCCAAAAAGAGAAACCGCCTCAATCCAAATACTGTAAAAAAACTTTTGTTTTTAAATAAAAATCAGTAAAAATGTTCCCATCCCTGTTGCAGTTTGCTGTTCCACTCCCAGTTCCATAATCACTACACTATTGCACTCAGTCAGCACTGCACTCAGTGATTTCTTTACACTCATTTGGGGCATTCACTGTCATCACTAACCCAAAGAACTACTGAATACAAAGTTATGTGTGTGTGAGTTGTGTGTGCATAGGTAAACACAAGCAGAGTAAAAAACTTTATTTAATACACAGGCAATAGAAAAAGGGTGTGCCCACACCATGACAATTTGGTTGCTCAGGATGAATAGATTTGTGTGCGATACATTGCTTTGCACAGCAGGTGTCACTAGGGAGCACACTGTTTCATGAGGCTTCAGGTAAACGAACCTTTTGGTGAACCAATGGGCTGGAAAGCCTCAGTGGTTCAGGAAGCCTCATTTGGCCATCACTAGAAGAGGGTGTTATCTAGCGAAACGATAGGTCATTTTCTAAAAAAAATTATATACTTTTTAACTACAACTGTTCGGATTGAGCTGATCTGCAACGCGCCGGGAACTACGTCATCACGTTGAAAGGTCACGCTCGATGTCGCCGGCGCCGCCCCACTGTTTACAAAAGGGACCGTGCGAAGGAGCATAACGTTAGTTCAAATTGTATTGTATGTTGAGGGTTACTCATACCCTTGTATGTGAGGGTCAAGAGCCCAACTAAAGCAAACACTGATCTCCCTAATGGTGACTTCCGAATTCCGGTTTTCTCCTTCAGTGATTCTGCTTGTTAACATCAGGTGTCTTCAATAATGCTCAATCATCACTCAATTATTCACTTAATTATCGCATTAACTTTAACACTGCTTCAGTGTTCATTTAACACTCAGCTCAGAGTTTAATTGGGTCGCTTAAAATGACTTAATTCCATTTGTTTAACGTAACCCAGTTATGTGCAACCTGTTGACATAAAAAAGTTAATTTAAGCCAACATATCAAAACCTGATGACATAAAAAAGTTAATTAAAACCAACATATCATTTATTTGAGTGTGTTGAAGTTACATGAGCAAATTATGTTTGTTTAACGTAACCCAGTTATGTGCATCCTGTTGACATAAAAAAGTTAATTTATGGAACCTGTTGACATAAATTAGTTAATTAAAGCCAACATATCATTTAAGTACTTTAATGTTGTAAACAATAAACAATTTATGTTCTGTTAGATGTGTTTTGACTACTTTTTGTATGTTGTATAATTATATCTCTAGGTAACAAAGATATAATAATAATAATAATACATTTTATTTGAAAGCGCTTTTCTGAGTACTCAAAGACACTTTACATAGAAAAAAAAAGAAAAAGAAAAAATCGGGAACAATATCAAATAAATGCACTAAAAAAACACACTGGACTAAGCTAAACATTAAAAGCAATTTTAAAAAGGTGAGTTTTTATCCGTGATTTGAATGTTGAAAGGTCAGTGCAGTCACGGATATATTTACAAAAAAATATTTTAGAAGGGCCTCATTGATTAATTTTGCCTGGGGCCCCCACTCAATGTTGGTTCGCCTCTGCACACACACACACACGACCCCTAAACCTACCCAGAACACAAAACTTTCTGCATTTTTACATTTAAATTTTTTTTTATTTAATATGTTTAACCGATTTCCCTCGTGGGAACCGATGGCTGGACCCTCAAAGGTGCTGTCAAGTTTACTATCCTTGTGTATATAAACCTGTACAGTACACACACACACGCACACACCAATTAACACACACACTGCTGAACGGTTTGAATGGCAGTCATGACCTTCATCACTCCATCTGATTGGCACACACACACACACACACACATCAGTTCAGATCTCCACTTAATCTGTCTCAGTTCCTTCATCATCACACACACTGATCTGTCCATCACACACTGCATAATTAATTATTCATGTGTCCTTACCTCAACTCTGACCTCTAATCAAGAGATGTATAGTGTGTGTGTGTGTGTGTGTGTGTGTGTGTGTGTGTGTGTAACAGTGCTGCCAGAAAGCACAGGATTGATTGACTGATGACATCACAGCATGAGGTCACCACTTCCTGTCCAGTGCCATGACATCACTCATTGATCTGTGTGTTTCAGGCCGCAGAACTGACGTATATCTGACCGATACTGTAAAAAGGTCGTTATAATCAGTTTTATATAATGTGTGTGCCTCATAGAGTTGCGTTGTACAACTTCTGTGTCTCTTTCATCCTGTATTGCGTGCGGATGAAGAGATGAGGACGAGTGGGGGGCATTTCAGAGTTTTGACCCATATAAACTGCAGTGAAATATTTATAGAAATAAGTGACCTAATTAAACACTTAAAAGAGCAGCAGCAGCTCTGAGCACCAACCCATTATCCTCTCTCTCTCTCTCTCGCACACTCTTCATCATCATCATCACACACACACACACACACACGTGTTTGACTTACGCAGGAAATACTCTGATGCGTCGGCTTGATAGTCCGCGTCTTCAGGAAAGTGATCGATCTGTTTACACATGCCTTTAAAATTCCCTGAGAAAGACAGAGAGACATCCATAAAGAGCAAGCAGTGATGATTTCAGCTTCTGTCAGTGTGTGTGTGTGTGTGTGTGTGTGTGTGTGTGTGTGAAAATAAACACCATGTTTAATGGCTGATTTCTCAGTAAAGCACTAAACATAATCCTGAGATAAACCAATCAGAGAGGACCCTGTTACCATGGAAACATAAATTATGATTAGTTACTTCTGAATGACGTCACTGAGTCGAACGATACTCACACTACTGTTCAAAAGTTTGAGGTCTGTAAGATTTTTTTCTTTTTTCTTAATATTTATTCTGCTAGGATGTATTAAATTGATCAAAAGTGACAGTAAAGACAGTTGACAATATATATAATATTATTAAATATTTGGCTTGAACATCAGCCCCAAATGTTGAAGGTTGTTGCTTATGTTGGTTTGTGAGGGCTGAACCTGCAGCTGACCTCTGACCCCTGACCTCTGTCACATGATCTCTCTTCCCCTGTAGGATAACTGCAGTTCTCTGTACTCTCTCTCTCTCTCTCTCTCTCTCTCTCTCTCTCTCTCTCTCTCTCTCTCTCTCTCTGTTTTGCTGCTGTATGCATGTATGTTGCATAACTGCATTACATAATTCACTGTTCTCCACACGTGAGTGTGTGTGTGTGAGTGAGTGTAAGTGATTAGGAGCGTGTCTGACAGGATTACCCTTATTCCAATTATCTCTGAGATCAAACACACACACACACACACACACGTCACTAATATCTGTAGGATGAAGCGGCATTTATGCCTCAGTCCTGATGACATCATCATCTGATGCACAGACACACTGTCAACATTCCCAGCATATGTGAGGAATCACATACACTGAGACAGTGCTGCTGACAGACAGACAGACGGGCATTTCACAGCCGTTGAAAGGTGACACACACACACACACACACACACACACACACGCACACACACGCACACACACACACACACACACACAAACTGGTCCTGTGTGTGCCGTCACCTTTCATTGGGAGTGAAATGTTCTCAGTGGAGCTGGAAACATCTCAATACCCGTCTGTCTGTCTGTCTGTCAGCAGCACTGTCTCAGTGTATGTGGTCTCACTCTGATATAAACAGCCATACTGCATCATCACCTGTCTCACTGCATCATCATCACCTGTCTCACTGCATCATCATCACCTGTCTCACTGCATCATCTCATGTCTCACTGCATCATCACCTGTCTCACTGCATCATCATCACCTGTCTCACTGCATCATCACCTGTCTCACTGCATCATCACCTGTCTCTCTGCATCATCACCTGTCTCACTGCATCATCATCACCTGTCTCACTGCATCATCTCATGTCTCACTGCATCATCACCTGTCTCACTGCATCATCACCTGTCTCTCTGCATCATCACCTGTCTCACTACATCATTACCTGTCTCACTGCATCATCACCTGTCTCACTGCATCATCACCTGTCTCACTACATCATCACCTGTCTCTCTGCATCATCACCTGTCTCACTACATCATCACCTGTCTCACTGCATCATCACCTGTCTCACTACATCATCACCTGTCTCTCTGCATCATCACCTGTCTCACTACATCATCACCTGTCTCACTGCATCATCACCTGTCTCACTGCATCATCACCTGTCTCACGTGTCTCACTGCATCATTACCTGTCTCACTGCATCATCGCCTGTCTCACTGCATCATCACCCATCTCATTGCATCATCTCATGTTTCTCTGCATCATCACCTGTCTCACAGCATCATCACCTGCCTCACTGCATCATCACCTGTCTTATGTCATCATCACTGTCTCAGTGTATGTGGTCTCACTGCATCATCACCTGTCTTACTGCATCCTAAACTGTCTCACTGCATCATCACCTGTCTCTCTGAATCATCACCTGTCTCACTGCATCCTCTCCTGTCTCTCTGCATCATCACCTGTCTCACTGCATCATCACCTGTCTCACGTGTCTCACTGCATCATTACCTGTCTCACTGCATCATCGCCTGTCTCACTGCATCATCACCCATCTCATTGCATCATCTCATGTTTCTCTGCATCATCACATGTCTCACAGCATCATCACCTGCCTCACTGCATCATCACCTGTCTTATGTCAACATCACTGTCTCAGTGTATGTGGTCTCACTGCATCATCACCTGTCTTACTGCATCCTAAACTGTCTCACTGCATCATCACCTGTCTCTCTGAATCATCACCTGTCTCACTGCATCCTCTCCTGTCTCTCTGCATCATCACCTGTCTCACTGCATCATCACCTGTCTCTCTGCATCATCTCCTGTCTCACTGCATCATCACCTGTCTCACTGCATCATCACATGTCTCACTGCATCATCTCCTTTCTCACTGCATCATCACCTGTCTCTCTGCATCATCACCTGTCTCACTGCATCATCACCTGTCTCACTACATCATCACCTGTCTCACTGCATCATCACCTGTCTCACTGCATCATCACCTGTCGCACGTGTCTCACTGCATCATCACCTGTCTCACTGCATCATCACCTGTCTCACTACATCATCACCTGTCTCACTGCATCATCACCTGTCTCACTGCATCATCACCTGTCTCACTGCATCATCTCATGTCTCAGTGCATCATCACCTGTCTCACTGCATCATCACCTGTCTCACTGCATCATCTCATGTCTCACTGCATCATCACCTGTCTCACGTGTCTCACTGCATCATCACCTGTCTCACTGCATCATCACTAGGGGTGTGACGAGATCTCGTGCCACGAGATCTCGCGAGACTAAAATATGACGAGATTTCCCGTTGAGTGAAAAGCTGTCTCGCGATATCGCCATGACTGAGCGTGAGGGTGAGATTACAATAGATTATTCCAACGCTACACTCACATTCGCCTAAACTATTGTTTTGCTTTTTATTAAAAAAATAAAAACCATTATAAACAAATGTAAAAGTCTGCTCTGCTCATCCAGCACGAGTTGCCGTTGCAATCAGTGCAGCACGAATCACAATTCACTGTTCGCGTGACGATGGCAGAGGATTCGTTGCGCAACAGACTAAACGTCTGATAAATGTCTTATCTTGTAGAATGCACGCTCAGCACCGCTGCTCCCTATACACAGAGTATGCGCGATCACCAATTTGAAAGTAAAACACAAGCTCCCTGGTGTGCATTGCGCACAAATTAGGCTTCATAGTCCGTCTCCCAATACCCACCTCTGGACTGTTTATTTGCGGCTATGGTCTCTGTTTGCACATGGTTATTGAGAGAGTAGTGTAATGTCTTAAGGACAACAGACAAGGGAGGCTCTGTTTCTGAATTTATAATCGGAACACAAGAACAACATAGATACAAACACACCAGCCTCGTTTCTCTCTACCCGGCCTTTTCCGAACTCACCGCATTAACCCTATAACTGCCGGTGCAAAATAAAACAGCAATTTCAAAACAAATATAAAGAGTCTGTGTGCTAACTTTGATTATGGTTGCACTTGCACTTATTGTTTGCACTTCAGACTTCAAGGAGTTCAGTTAGGAGATGCACCTGTCAGTGATGCACCTGTCTCACTGCATCATCACCTGTCTCACAGCATCATCACCTGTCTCACTGCATCATCACCTGTCTCACTGCATCATCACCTGTCTCACTGCATCATCACCTGTCTCACTGCATCATCACCTGTCTCACAGCATCATCACCTGTCTCACAGCATCATCACCTGTCTCACTGCATCATCACCCATTTCATTGCATCATCTCATGTCTCTCTGCATCATCACTGTCTCACTGCATCATCACCTGTCTTATGTCATCATCACCTGTCTCATTGCATCATCACCTGTCTCTCTGCATCATAACCTGTCTCACTGCATCATCACCTGTCTCACTGCATCATCACCTGTCTCACTGCATCATCACCTGTCTCACTGCATCATCACCTGTCTCACTGCATCATCACCTGTCTCTCTGCATCATCACCTGTCTCACTGCATCATCACCTGTCTCACAGCATCATCACCTGTCTCACTGCATCATCACCTGTCTCACTGCATCATCACCTGTCTCACTGCATCATCACCTGTCTCACAGCATCATCACCTGTCTCACAGCATCATCACCTGTCTCACTGCATCACTATCTGTCTCACTGCATCATCACCTGTCTCACTGCATCACCATCTGTCTCACTGCATCATCACCTGTCTCACTGCATCATCGCCCATTTCATTGCATCATCTCATGTCTCTCTGCATCATCACCTGTCTCACAGCATCATCACCTGTCTCACTGCATCATCACCTGTCTCACAGCATCATCACCTGTCTCACTGCATCATCACCTGTCTCACTGCATCACTATCTGTCTCACTGCATCATCACCTGTCTCACTGCATCACCATCTGTCTCACTGCATCATCACCTGTCTCACTGCATCATCACCCATCTCATTGCATCATCTCATGTCTCTCTGCATCATCACCTGTCTCACAGCATCATCACCTGTCTCACTGCATCATCACCTGTCTCACTGCATCATCACCCATCTCATTGCAACATCTCATGTCTCTCTGCATCATCACCTGTCTCACAGCATCATCACCTGTCTCACTGCATCATCACCCATCTCATTGCATCATCTCATGTCTCTCTGCATCATCACCTGTCTCACAGCATCATCACCTGTCTCACTGCATCATCACCTGTCTTATGTCATTATCACCTGTCTTATGTCATCATCACCTGTCTCACTGCATCATCACCTGTCTCTCTGCATCATCACCTGTCTCTCTGCATCATCGCCTGTCTCACTGCATCATCACCTGTCTTATGTCATCATCACTGTCTCACTGCATCATCACCTGTCTTATGTCATCATCACCTGTCTCATTGCATCATCACCTGTCTCTCTGCATCATCACCTGTCTCACTGCATCATCACCTCTCTCTCTGCATCATCACCTGTCTCTCTGCATCATCACCTGTCTCTCTGCATCATCACCTGTCTCTCTGCATCATCACCTGTCTCACTGCATCATCACCTGTCTCTCTGCATCATCACCTGTCTCACTGCATCATCACTGTCTCACTGCATCATCACCTGTCTTATGTCATCATCACCTGTCTCACTGCATCATCACCTGTCTCACTGCATCATCACCTGTTTCATTGCATCATCACCTGTCTCTCTGCATCATCGCCTGTCTCACTGCATTATCACCTGTCTCACTGCATCATCACTGTCTCACTGCATCATCACCTGTCTTATGTCATCATCACCTGTCTCACTGCATCATCACTGTCTCACTGCATCATCACCTGTCTTATGTCATCATCACCTGTCTCATTGCATCATCACCTGTCTCTCTGCATCATCACCTGTCTCTCTGCATCATCACCTGTCTCTCTGCATCATCACCTGTCTCACTGCATCATCACCTGTCTCACTGCATCATCACCTGTCTCACTGCATCATCACCTGTCTCTCTGCATCATCACCTGTCTCTCTGCATCATCACCTGTCTCACTGCATCATCACCTGTCTCACTGCATCATCACCTGTCTCTCTGCATCATCACCTGTCTCACTGCATCATCACCTGTCTCACTGCATCATCACCTGTCTCACTGCATCATCACCTGTCTCACTGCATCATCACTGTCTCACTGCATCATCACCTGTCTTATGTCATCATCACCTGTCTCACTGCATCATCACCTGTCTCACTGCATCATCACCTGTTTCATTGCATCATCACCTGTCTCTCTGCATCATCGCCTGTCTCACTGCATTATCACCTGTCTCACTGCATCATCACTGTCTCACTGCATCATCACCTGTCTTATGTCATCATCACCTGTCTCACTGCATCATCACTGTCTCACTGCATCATCACCTGTCTTATGTCATCATCACCTGTCTCATTGCATCATCACCTGTCTCTCTGCATCATCACCTGTCTCTCTGCATCATCACCTGTCTCTCTGCATCATCACCTGTCTCACTGCATCATCACCTGTCTCACTGCATCATCACCTGTCTCACTGCATCATCACCTGTCTCTCTGCATCATCACCTGTCTCTCTGCATCATCACCTGTCTCACTGCATCATCACCTGTCTCACTGCATCATCACCTGTCTCACTGCATCATCACCTGTCTCACTCTTCTGCCAGCCCAGATGTAAAGTCTAACCTTGATTGATTGACTGTAATAACTGCATGAGAGTCTGAAGGGAATCACACACACACACACACACACACACACACACATTGATTGAATCGTCTTGTATCTCGTAAGTGAGTGTGTGACACAGATCTCGAGCTCATTTTAATCTCCTCTCACTGGAGCAGAAGCCGTTCGGTTTTACAGACCCAGAAACTGATCGAGTGAAGAGCACAAGAGCTTCATGAAACTCGATTCAAGCATCAGCAATACAGAGGGTGAAAGAATGAACGATTGCTTCATTTACGTGCAACAATGTTGTGATATTAGCGCTGCAACCACAATAAATCATCTGTCACATCATCATCTTACAGCACTGAAGAACATATGAAATAACATATTTTATGGAAAAAACGCAAACCCTGCCTCAGCAAAATGGAACACAAAAACAGTCATTTTGTTGTTGGACATTAAATACATATGTGAGTATTTTTATGAGAGCAGTAACTGTAACTTATAGAATATAACTGGATATCAATGTAAGAAGAAATTATGAAGAAATGACAGTAACAGAGGAACGAATGTGTGTTAACACTTAATTTAAAAAAAAAATCAGTAAAATAGAGAATAAATTTGCCTTTTTATCAGATTACAATAATCAAAGAAATAAAGTGACAGTTTCGTCGATTAACAAAACAGGCCTAGACCCCCATCTGACCTGTATCCATAGCAACTGAGGGGTCAGAGGTTAAAAGCCTGATCTGCAAATCTCCAAGGAGAGATGAAACCATCCCGATCTCAGACCAGAGAGAAAACACAGGACACCAGAGAGAGAGAGAGGGAGAGAGATAGAGATAGAGAGATTCATGTGACATCATAAGGAAGTGATTCTAACTGGTAAGATCCTGTTCTCCTTGATGCTGATTGGCTGATTCTCTCTCTTATGTATAAACTGGCAGAATCTCATGCATTCAGTAGTTTAGGGTCGGTGAGATGTTTAATGTTTCTGAAAGAGTCTCTTCTGCTCACCAATGCTGCATTTATTTGATCAAAAATACAGTAAAAACAGTGAAATATTATTCTAGTGTAAATCAGCTGTTTTCTAAGTGAATATATAGCTTACCAATTCACAAAATTAACGGAATGCATAGCTGATATAAAAAACTGGATGACTAGTAATTTCCTGCTACTTAATTCTGAAAAAAACAGAGATTCTAATTATTGGCCTCTTCCTCACGTAATAACCTAGAATACTGTCTAACACTTGATGGCTGTGTGTGTGTGTGTGTGTGCTCTTTGATACCGATCTTTCATTTGAAAGTCACGTTTCTAGCATCTGTAAAACCGCATTCTTCCATCTTAAAAATATATCTAAATTACGTCATATGCACTCCAGTGACGAATGCGGAACAGTTAGTTCATGCGTTCATGACCTCAAGGCTAGATTATTGTAATGCTCTACTGGGTGGTTGCCCTGCACGCTTAATAATCAAACTCCAGCTGGTCCAAAACGCCGCAGCTCGAGTTCTTACCAGAACCAGGAAGTATGACCATATTAGCCCGGTTCTGTCAACACTGCATTGGCTCCCTATTAAACATCGTATACATTTTAAAATATTGTTGATTACTTACAAAGCACCAAATGGTTTAGCTCCGCAGTACTTGAGCGAGCTCTTAACGCATTATAGTCCTTCACGTCTATTGCGATCTCAAAACTCCGGCCAGTTGATAATACCTAGAATATCTAAATCAACTGCAGGCGGTAGATCCTTTTCCTATTTAGCACCAAAACTTTGGAACAGTCTTCCTACCATTGTCCGGGAAGCAGACACACTCTGTCAGTTCAAAGCTAGACTAAAAACACATCTCTTTGACCTCGCATACAGATACCACATTATACATTCCTATTATTCAAATCAGTTAAATGATTATTAGGCTGCATAGATTAGGTCAGCCGGAACCGGGAACACTTCCTACAACACCCGAAGTACTCGTTACATCATAAGAAGAATGGCGTCTACGCTAATGTTAGTCTTTCTGTTTATTCCGAGGTTTACTGAAGTCAGCCGGACCTGGGCCGTATTCGGATCAGACGGTGGACCTGAGCCTGTACACGTCCACATCACATCCCGGCAGTGCAGCCTCATCAGCGCTGTCAAGGCCTCATCGACACCGCAACAAACCCGTCTCCATACCGGCGTGACTCCGACCTCCAACCAGAGGCAACTGGGTAATATTGTGAATGTTCTGATCCAATCTGACCTCTGACCTGTAATGCTGCCTGAATCATAATCATAATCATACACTGTTCGCTCGTTGGCCAGGAGAACTGAGCGACTGGTTTCTCACAAGGGTTTTCTCCATTCTGTCACTGATCATTACTGGTTCCTGTCGCCTTTGTCGCCTCAGTCTTTTGTCTTGATTAGATGGGGACATTTAATTTTATTTTTAACAATATTACTACAACATTATTTTCCTGTTATCTTTGTAAAGCTGATTTGAAACGATCTGTATTGTAAAAAAGTGCTATATAAGTAAAGGAGACTGGACTTGAATATTTAATAAAGTGTAATTTATTCCTGAAATTTCAGCATCATTACTCCAGTCTTCAGTGTCACATGATCCTTCAGAAATCACTCTAATATGATGATCTCATGCTCAAGAAACATTTATGATTATTATCAGTGTTGAAAACAATCATATATCCGTGGAAAACATTGATGCATTTAATTAATAGAAGTAGTTTAAGTATCACTTCAGGTCCTTCTACACACTTCTGACATTAATCATGTTCATCCAGATCAAATATAAAGTCGTCAGTCTAATCACATCCCTGCCGTCCCAAACTATAAACTCATAAACTCAGTCCAACTGCAACTCTAAAGAACAAAACAATAAATCCTAATGTACACCAATCAACATAAATAACCAGTTAGATGAACACATCTGTGACCAATATCAAAGCAAACCTAAACGAAATATTGATGCAGAGACACATTTACTGTATTTGTGTAGTTCATAATCTGCTGTATAATGTGTTTCCAGATTAATAGTTTTTAAAAAACAAGGTTTTTTTTTTACATTTTGAGTTTTACTCCATGAATCATCTATTCAGAAAGAGCAACATGACATAATAAACTGATCAAACAAACCATAAAAACCTGTCCACACGAGACTGATGATCTGCGGCTCAGTGAGGTCACAGAGGTCAGAGGTCACCGCTGACAGTGACATAACAGGCCATCAAACATCCCTCAGGACACTCGAGCTCCAGAACATCGACTGACCCTCCTTACAATCGTCACACAAATACTCAACATCATAATAAAAATGGCGTAGAACAAGGTTTTCTCAAAGCTATGAACAAACGTTCTTCCAGTAACATTAATAGAACATTCATTTAGTGTTTTCTGGACTTTAATAATGATCTTAGCACAAAACATTATTTATACATCGTTCATGGAATGTTTTTTAATTGTAACATGTTTCGGAACGTTCAGAAAACATTCAAAAGTAACGTTCCATAATGTTTGAAGAATGATGCAATGGAATGTTCCTTTAACGTTTGTATCCTCCTCATTCCTGATGATCTGACTGTGTTATGAATCATGAGCGGCACTTCCGGTTCAGGGAACTTCCATTCAGAAAGACTGAAACGTATCATTTCGAATCATAAGGTTTCCCTACAAAGAAGTCAGTTTTCCTTCATGTTTTATTTTCCCACATCATGAGAATAACGAAACACTTTCGGATGTTAACCTGACATGAATATCTACGGCGAGAGCGCTCTCAGTCGCTGCATTCTTTTCCTCGTGATGATTATGTTATTTTTTCCCTTTGCATTTCGCTGTAAAAGAATGAAAAATGAGAACATATGCTGCACATTTGTGCTCTGTTCTCCAGATTTATTTTACGATATTCTCCATTAATAATTCACTGGAATGCACGAAGAATCTCTTGGTTTTCTCCTCCGATCCTCACGCCTCTCTCCAGGCTTGTTTTCACAGGTAAATACAATTTATTATCTGTCAAATGACGGAAATCACTTTGAAATAGTATCACGCAATGCTGAAGTTATGAACATTTTTGATTAAGGAAGTATGTTACATAATACAGATATATATATTATGACAACCGTCTGTTATTGTCATGGTCTGTTGAAAGTATATTGTTGATGCTTTTACACTTTTAAATGTCCTTTTAATGTTCGATGGTTGAAGGGTGAGTAGAATAATTGAATCTCATTGTACCGAGATTGAAAAAAATATATATAATTGCGTTCATAGAGCGAACCTTTCACTGATTGTTTACAGCTTAAAGGCTCCCTAAAATCAAAATGTACGTTTTTTAGCTTATAGTATGAATATATAGGCTTAAGGTTATGAATAAGCTCCCAAAATAATGACAAAATTTGCATTTAGGCGATAAAAGCATTCAAAACTCACAGTCTCTCACTTCCGCTAAAATGGATCAGGGATTTTTATGATGTCCCCGCGGACTCATCAAATCTTCTGTCCAATCAAATGCTCCCTAGAATCTGAAGCTCCGCCCCCTCTGCTATAAACACCCCCTGGCCGAAGCAACCGCTGAATGTCGTGGAGAAATATGTGTTTTTGCCAGGGTCGATATCGTCCACATCACTTTTTGAAACAACTCGCGGCACGGATGTACCAAATACAAATAAATAAAACATCTCCAGTTAACTAGCAGGGCATTCGTTTCGTTCGTTTATCAAATAAGAGGCGTTCTAGCGCTGAAATGTGTTGTTTTTTAAATGAAGATCATGAGCTCATTGCACACAAACATGATATGCAACCACTGATGAACATATTCGGTTTTGATGAGGAAAAGTTCTGTCGCTAGACCATGAAAGTACGCAAGCTACATCTGCGGATATACGCATTTATTCACGTGGAAATTCTCGGCACGAACAATATATATAAGTAGATCTCATTAAATGGCAATGTATTGCTATTGATTTCTGGACATCGTGATATTATTTTTTCCAAAAATTGTTATGTACACATATTGTGTACATATATCTTTGCATTGTATAGCAACCTCCTCCCCCCCACACACACACCTGTCCCACACACTTTAAAACAAATTTACGCCACTGGTTGGAGATGTGTGTCCGGTTGCTCGAGTTTCATTCCATTTTCCAACTGTACGTCGGTTAGGAATGAAATGGCTAGGATTTATTCACAGCTCTACTATTGAATCCAGCGTATCGTCAGCGCTCGGATTCGCTTCCATGGTGCTGTCAGTCTGTGAGGGAAACTGAACGCTATTGGCTATTTGAAAAGGGGGAGGAGCCATTCAATATGCCCCGCCTTCGCTTCCTGTATCAGTGGAGATTACGTCAGCGCATCAAGCAATCCAAGGCACTTCAGTGGGACTTTAATGGATGTTACACCCATTTTTTGCTAGCTGGGAATATTTTACAGTTTGGTTTGTTTCATTATTATGATCAGGCAGGGTTCATGTTAGGACACCGAAGACAACATGCATGAGCTAACCTGAATTACTCCGTATAAACCCAGGAGTTACTCAACCATGGATCAATTCTGCTGGATCCGTTTTGCACATTAAATCAAGAGTTATTTCGATTGTTACAGAGATCACTAAATATAGGCTAAGACAGTAAATTAAAAGCAGATTGTGCAGAAATTTAACAAAACCCTCATAAATACTTTCCCTCTGACTTATGGTTGATCCTCAATAAACTGAATTTCAACCAGAAATGAATGAATAAACTGAAGTCAGGCTTCACTGGATTCATTGATCAGGCCGAGATACGTCATATAAACCAGCACAAATCACTCGTGTCTCAGTCTGTGTCCAGTGAGGCTAACAGGAACAAAGCAGAATTGTGAGATAAAAAGTCGCAATTTTATTCCTTTGCGGAAACAAGCTTCAATATTCTTACTCTCAAAGAACAGTAATACTCTAAAAATTGCTAATGGTCCAGCCACGGTCCGTTCTGCTCATACTTCCTTAGTGTTTTCTGTGCAAGTATTCATTAATATTTTAAACTATAGCTAAAGCCTCACATCTGAACACAGCAGACGCTGAACCTGCTGTAGAGAGCCTGACTGATAGCTGTCAATCACAGTGCAAATCAAACAGGAAGTGCTTCCTGAAGCTTGAATATACGGATGTCAGTGTGAACAGACTGAACATTCAATACAACAGGTGAAGCTTTGAGGAACATTATGCAGCTCTTCATTAAGGACAATAAGAGACTCACAAAAGACTTGAGCGCTATATGAACCTCGAGCAGAATAACGACACCGTCTCTAGAGCTGCTTATAACTCAACTAGTTTCATAATAATATGATGAGGATCTTTGCACAGCTATGGAACTGAACTGAATTGATCTGAATTGTCTGTTTATAGACATCATCTATTTGATTCGATTATTTTCCTGTTTATTACAGTGAAGTTGCTCTATAAAGCACGGTAGAAATAAAGCTGACACGACTATCTTCCTTCTGAAGATTTTCCGTGAATAATGACTTAAACTTGAACCTGTTTCTCGCACAAAACTATCACATGACTTCGGAAGACTCCCGCTCCCGTTAAATTATAGAAACGTTATTTCTGAATGTTCTAAAAACGTACAGTTTAAAATAAAAATAAAACTTTTTCTCTTAGTTGTGCGAATGTTAATGAATCATTCCGTTGTATCATTCTTCAAACATTATGGGAATGTTACTTTTAAATGTTCTCTGAGCGATGTATAAATAGTGTTTTTGTGCTAATGTTTTGAGAACATTACTAAAGATCAAACTTTGAAAGAACGTTCTATTAATGTTACTGGAAAGAATGTTTGTTCATAACTGAGAGAAGCTTGAGGCTTTTATCATCCTTCATCATTATGATCAGTGTTAAGGAAAGTTACTTTTAAAAGTAATGCGTTACAATATTGCATTACTCTCTAAAAAAGTAACTAATGACATGACTTACTTTTTATGGAAAGTAATGTGTTGCGTTATTTTTTCTCACCTGGGATAGGCTTGCATTTTTGTTTTAATAATAAATGAAAAGTTATATTTTTGGCAAATGTTAAAGGGATAGTTCACCCAAAAGTGAAAAGGAACCCATGAATTACTCGCCCTCAAGTCACCCATGACATTCTCCTTTCAGACGAATACAATCAGAGTTATATAAAAAAATGGTTCCTCCAAGCTTTATAATGGCAGTGAAGGGCTGTTTCTGTTTTGAATTCCATAAAAATGCATCTATCCATCATAAAAGTGCATCTGTCCATCATAAAAGTGCATCTGTCCATCATAAAAGTGCATCTATCCATCATAAAAGTGCATCTGTCCATCATAAAAGAGCATCTATCCATCATAAAAGTACATCTATCCATCATAAAAGTGCATCTATCCATCATAAAAGTACATCTATCCATCATAAAAGTGCATCTATCCATCATAAAAGTGCATCTATCCATCATAAAAGTGCATCTGTCCATCATAAAAGAGCATCTATCCATCATAAAAGTGCATCTGTCCATCATAAAAGTGCATCTGTCCATCATAAAAGTGCATCTATCCATCATAAAAGTGCATCTATCCATCATAAAAGTGCATCCGTCCATCATAAAAGTGCATCTGTCCATCATAAAAGTGCATCTGTCCATCATAAAAGTGCAACTCCTCCGCATTTACTCCCGATTTCTCTCGACATGAACACAGGAGGGATGTCAGTCAATAAATGGGAGAACAAAGTAATTTGAAAAAGTAACTAAGATATTTTGTTGTGAATTTAAAAGTAATGTGTTACATTACTGGTTACTTGACAAAAGTAATCTGATTACGTTACTTGTAATGCGTTACGCCCAAGAATCAGTTTCTCCCCAAGACAGCAACATAGTGTCTGCCCAGATCCGGCCCACATCTGGATTCCACACGGCCCGGATGTGGGCCGGATCTGGGCAGACACTGTCTGGGATTCAGATGCAGAACGACAGCAGGGTTTCGATCTCCTACCTTCCAGGCAGAAAAAAAAGTCCTTTTTGCTTATTTGTATGGTCAAATTTTATCATCAGCAGCAAAGATATTGGTTAATAAAGTGAGATAAAATACATAAATATATTTCTTATAATTTAACATATTTAGTTATTGGAGGTTTGCGTAATATTCTGAGCTTGCATTTGATTATGTTTGATGGATGCTGAATGTGTTTTTACACAACATAGTGTCGGCACAGATGTGTACCGGATCTGGGCCGACACTATGTTGCTGTCTGGGCAGATTTTCTTGATTTTTGATGGTTTTTCTGATAACAACCCATACATCAACATAGTGTCGGCCCAGATCCGGTACACATGGATTCCACACGGCCCGGATGTGGGCTGGATCTGGGCCGACATGTTTCCGTCTGGGATTCAGATGCAGAACAGCAGGATTTCGATCTCTTACCTTCCAGACAGCAGGTCCTCCACAGGCCCGAGTGGGTCATCACCTCCTCGTTTTTCTTGCCGGTCTCGTTCTCGTTGCTACTCTTCGTTTTGCAGACGCCGCGTGAGTACAGCCAATAGTCGGTTCCCACGGCGATGGTCATCAGACTGAAGGCGGCGAAGGCGCCCACCGTGGTCAGGAGCATCTGCACCCCGCGCTCAAACACTCCCATGCTGCCGCATTCCACGAAAGGGGAGACCCCTTTCCTCTTGATGTATAGGAAGTAAATATTTGTAAATTTAAGGGGACAAAGAAAGAAGAAACAAGGAGCCTGAGAGCCGAAAAGGGCCCTAGAGGAGTAGGGGCCAACAAAGGGCCGATGAATTGAGAAGGAAGACAAGTGTGCGGGTCAACCTGCACCTACATGCTAACCCAACTGATTATGATTGACTTGAGTGGCACTCAATGGGAAGCTGAACATACTGCCATTCATCTTCACTCATTCTGGCCTGATCAGGCACGAGCCTTTAAATCCCCCGGACTGATGAATGGAAATCAGAATCACGTTCCCGAACCGCTGCCGGTCGAGTGGTGGCGCGCGCATCCATGAACCTAAAACCCGGAATATTCCAACAATGCGCGATTAAAAACGACAGTTTGGGTTCGAATTGTGATTAGAACGAGACACGCGCGTCGACTGAATCAATCCATCCTGGCGATGATGATCAAAGAAACGAGAGGTTAAAAAAATAAAGGATAAAATCACTCGTTTTTTCTTCTAAAATTCTGATCTCCAGTTTCCATATGTGTCCTTTATGTCGTCGAATGTTCGCGAGGAAAAGAGCGAGCGATCATCATCACGCCACATGAACCCGGTCGCGCTCGCTCCACCGCAGCCCTGCTGTTCTCCGGTCCGCGGAACCGGTCACATCACACCCGGTGGCCGATCCGCAGCCCACCCGCTCCATAAACCACACGTACAAGTGGGAAAAAAAGAAAAAAGGAAAAAAGGCGAATCACGACGGATGAATAAAACCCCCTCACCGAGCGCTGATCCTCTCACGGCGCTGGGAATGAAAGGGTCAGTCGCGGGAACATCTGATTTTAGTCCCTCTTTCTGTTCGGGATCGGGTTCCAGCAGATGGAGGTTCTCGCGCGCGCGCGCGCGTGTGTGTGTGTGTGTGTGTGTGCGTCTGTCTAGTGCCGCTTGTTGCTGGCGAGGCGAGAAACATTTAAACACTTTGGTTTAATTTGCGCACGAGACATCAAAACCATCACGAACGTCAGAATTCCGCTCGTTAGTCTCATTATGGCTCATAAACATGTTCAACATCTGCAGCTGTAGCTTTAATTCTCATTCTGTGACTTTGAGATATCAGAACTGAGAATTTATTTTGGGACTGGATCATATTTTCGGTTGTATTTGGTTTGAACCTGAAACACACACACACACACACACGTGAGATTTTGCAGTGAAGTTGGCCGTATGATGATGGTGCTGATGCTGACGGATGCTGCTGTTGCCAAGGCGACTGTCTCCCTCTTGCGATGGATTCAGCATTAGAGATGTTTTTACCGCACAGCGCACAACTATTACCCTTCGTTTACATGTCATCGGATGTGCTAGAGCAGCACTTCATCACACTCTTTACTGTGATCACAGCATCAGATGTGTGTGTGTGTGTGTGTGTGAGAGAGAGAGAGAGAGAGAGAAGAGAGAGAGAGAGAGAGAGAGAGAGAGAGAGAGAGAGAGAGAGAGAGAGAGAGAGAGAGAGAGAGAGAGAGAGAGAGAGAGAGAGAGAGAGAGAGAGAGAGAGAGAGAGAGAGAGAGAAAGAGAGACCGAAGGACACACTTTACATGCAGGACGGCGAACTCCATGCGGCACGGGGAGAGAGAGAGAGAGAGAGAGAGAGAGAGAGAGAGAGAGAGAGAGAGAGAGAGAGAGATATCAAGAAGATTTATGAATTTGGAATACAATGCAGTGACGTCACACGCGAGGAGGATTCTGATTGGCCGAGGCTCTGGCTGATGGTGTTGGAGCTGATGTGTCTGTGTTCCTCATGTCATGTCTCTCTCTCTCTCACACACACACACACACACACACACACACACACACACACACACACACACACACACACACACAGACCTGTACATCAACATTCTACTGAAAAGAAGCAAAGCAAAACACCAAAGTGTGTTTGGAGTGAGTGAGTGAGTGTGTGTGTGTGTGTGTGTGTGTGTGTGTGTGTGTTTTAGTGGCTCAATCAGAGTATCTGGCAGCTCTGCTGGTCTATTTGTTCGTTCTGTTTTCCGACACGATTCACAGCAGAACATTAGACGGATTACAGCGACTGATCAAACACTGTCTGTGCGCTTTATTCATCTCAGTCGCTGAACTCACTGTGTGTCTCCTGGTCAGTGTGTCTGCGCTCACATCTGGAGTGTCTCCTGGTCAGTGTGTCTGCGCTCACATCTGGAGTGTGTCCTGGTCAGTGTGTCTGCGTTCACATCTGGAGTGTGTCCTGGTCAGTGTGTCTGCGCTCACATCTGGAGTGTCTCCTGGTCAGTGTGTCTGCGCTCACATCTGGAGTGTGTCCTGGTCAGTGTGTCTGCGCTCACATCTGGAGTGTCTCCTGGTCAGTGTGTCTGCGCTCACATCTGGAGTGTGTCCTGGTCAGTGTGTCTGCGCTCACATCTGGAGTGTGTCCTGGTCAGTGTGTCTGCGCTCACATCTGGAGTGTCTCCTGGTCAGTGTGTCTGCGTTCACATCTGGAGTGTGTCCTGGTCAGTGTGTCTGCGTTCACATCTGGAGTGTCTCCTGGTCAGTGTGTCTGCGCTCACATCTGGAGTGTGTCCTGGTCAGTGTGTCTGCGCTCACATCTGGAGTGTGTCCTGGTCAGTGTGTCTGCGCTCACATCTGGAGTGTGTCCTGGTCAGTGTGTCTGCGCTCACATCTGGAGTGTGTCCTGGTCAGTGTGTCTGCGTTCACATCTGGAGTGTGTCCTGGTCAGTGTGTCTGCGTTCACATCTGGAGTGTGTCCTGGTCAGTGTGTCTGCGCTCACATCTGGAGTGTCTCCTGGTCAGTGTGTCTGCGCTCACATCTGGAGTGTGTCCTGGTCAGTGTGTCTGCGCTCACATCTGGAGTGTCTCCTGGTCAGTGTGTCTGCGCTCACATCTGGAGTGTGTCCTGGTCAGTGTGTCTGCGCTCACATCTGGAGTGTGTCCTGGTCAGTGTGTCTGCGCTCACATCTGGAGTGTGTCCTGGTCAGTGTGTCTGCGCTCACATCTGGAGTGTGTCCTGGTCAGTGTGTCTGCGCTCACATCTGGAGTGTCTCCTGGTCAGTGTGTCTGCGCTCACATCTGGAGTGTGTCCTGGTCAGTGTGTCTGCGCTCACATCTGGAGTGTCTCCTGGTCAGTGTGTCTGCGCTCACATCTGGAGTGTGTCCTGGTCAGTGTGTCTGCGCTCACATCTGGAGTGTGTCCTGGTCAGTGTGTCTGCGCTCACATCTGGAGTGTGTCCTGGTCAGTGTGTCTGCGCTCACATCTGGAGTGTGTCCTGGTCAGTGTGTCTGCGCTCACATCTGGAGTGTCTCCTGGTCAGTGTGTCAACGCTCACATCTGGAGTGTGTCCTGGTCAGTGTGTCTGCGTTCACATCTGGAGTGTGTCCTGGTCAGTGTGTCTGCGCTCACATCTGGAGTGTCTCCTGGTCAGTGTGTCTGCGCTCACATCTGGAGTGTCTCCTGGTCAGTGTGTCTGCGCTCACATCTGGAGTGTGTCCTGGTCAGTGTGTCTGCGCTCACATCTGGAGTGTCTCCTGGTCAGTGTGTCTGCGCTCACATCTGGAGTGTCTCCTGGTCAGTGTGTCTGCGCTCACATCTGGAGTGTGTCCTGGTCAGTGTGTCTGCGCTCACATCTGGAGTGTGTCCTGGTCAGTGTGTCTGCGCTCACATCTGGAGTGTGTCCTGGTCAGTGTGTCTGCGCTCACATCTGGAGTGTGTCCTGGTCAGTGTGTCTGCGCTCACATCTGGAGTGTGTCCTGGTCAGTGTGTCTGCGCTCACATCTGGAGTGTGTCCTGGTCAGTGTGTCTGCGATCACATCTGGAGTGTCTCCTGGTCAGTGTGTCTGCGTTCACATCTGGAGTGTGTCCTGGTCAGTGTGTCAACGCTCACATCTGGAGTGTGTCCTGGTCAGTGTGTCAACGCTCACATCTGGAGTGTGTCCTGGTCAGTGTGTCTGCGCTCACATCTGGAGTGTGTCCTGGTCAGTGTGTCTGCGCTCACATCTGGAGTGTCTCCTGGTCAGTGTGTCTGCGTTCACATCTGGAGTGTGTCCTGGTCAGTGTGTCTGCGCTCACATCTGGAGTGTGTCCTGGTCAGTGTGTCTGCGATCACATCTGGAGTGTGTCCTGGTCAGTGTGTCTGCGCTCACATCTGGAGTGTGTCCTGGTCAGTGTGTCTGCGCTCACATCTGGAGTGTGTCCTGGTCAGTGTGTCTGCGCTCACATCTGGAGTGTCTCCTGGTCAGTGTGTCTGCGCTCACATCTGGAGTGTCTCCTGGTCAGTGTGTCTGCGTTCACATCTGGAGTGTGTCCTGGTCAGTGTGTCTGCGCTCACATCTGGAGTGTGTCCTGGTCAGTGTGTCTGCGATCACATCTGGAGTGTGTCCTGGTCAGTGTGTCTGCGCTCACATCTGGAGTGTGTCCTGGTCAGTGTGTCAACGCTCACATCTGGAGTGTGTCCTGGTCAGTGTGTCTGCGCTCACATCTGGAGTGTGACCTGGTCAGTGTGTCTGCGATCACATCTGGAGTGTGTCCTGGTCAGTGTGTCTGCGATCACATCTGGAGTGTGTCCTGGTCAGTGTGTCTGCGCTCACATCTGGAGTGTGTCCTGGTCAGTGTGTCTGCGTTCACATCTGGAGTGTGTCCTGGTCAGTGTGTCTGCGCTCACATCTGGAGTGTCTCCTGGTCAGTGTGTCTGCGTTCACATCTGGAGTGTGTCCTGGTCAGTGTGTCTGCGCTCACATCTGGAGTGTGTCCTGGTCAGTGTGTCTGCGCTCACATCTGGAGTGTCTCCTGGTCAGTGTGTCTGCGCTCACATCTGGAGTGTGTCCTGGTCAGTGTGTCTGCGCTCACATCTGGAGTGTGTCCTGGTCAGTGTGTCTGCGTTCACATCTGGAGTGTGTCCTGGTCAGTGTGTCTGCGCTCACATCTGGAGTGTCTCCTGGTCAGTGTGTCTGCGCTCACATCTGGAGTGTGTCCTGGTCAGTGTGTCTGCGCTCACATCTGGAGTGTGTCCTGGTCAGTGTGTCTGCGTTCACATCTGGAGTGTGTCCTGGTCAGTGTGTCTGCGCTCACATCTGGAGTGTCTCCTGGTCAGTGTGTCTGCGTTCACATCTGGAGTGTGTCCTGGTCAGTGTGTCTGCGCTCACATCTGGAGTGTGTCCTGGTCAGTGTGTCTGCGCTCACATCTGGAGTGTCTCCTGGTCAGTGTGTCTGCGCTCACATCTGGAGTGTGTCCTGGTCAGTGTGTCTGCGCTCACATCTGGAGTGTGTCCTGGTCAGTGTGTCTGCGCTCACATCTGGAGTGTGTCCTGGTCAGTGTGTCTGCGCTCACATCTGGAGTGTGACCTGGTCAGTGTGTCTGCGATCACATCTGGAGTGTGTCCTGGTCAGTGTGTCTGCGATCACATCTGGAGTGTGTCCTGGTCAGTGTGTCTGCGCTCACATCTGGAGTGTGTCCTGGTCAGTGTGTCTGCGATCACATCTGGAGTGTGTCCTGGTCAGTGTGTCTGCGATCACATCTGGAGTGTCTCCTGGTCAGTGTGTCTGCGCTCACATCTGGAGTGTGTCCTGGTCAGTGTGTCTGCGATCACATCTGGAGTGTCTCCTGGTCAGTGTGTCTGCGTTCACATCTGGAGTGTGTCCTGGTCAGTGTGTCTGCGTTCACATCTGGAGTGTGTCCTGGTCAGTGTGTCTGCGTTCACATCTGGAGTGTGTCCTGGTCAGTGTGTCTGCGATCACATCTGGAGTGTCTCCTGGTCAGTGTGTCTGCGTTCACATCTGGAGTGTGTCCTGGTCAGTGTGTCTGCGCTCACATCTGGAGTGTGTCCTGGTCAGTGTGTCTGCGTTCACATCTGGAGTGTGTCCTGGTCAGCGTGTCTGCGCTCACATCTGGAGTGTGTCCTGGTCAGTGTGTCTGCGCTCACATCTGGAGTGTGTCCTGGTCATTGTGTCTGCGATCACATCTGGAGTGTGTCCTGGTCAGTGTGTCTGCGCTCACATCTGGAGTGTGTCCTGGTCAGTGTGTCTGCACTCACATCTGGAGTGTGTCCTGGTCAGTGTGTCTGCGCTCACATCTGGAGTGTGTCCTGGTCAGTGTGTCTGCGCTCACATCTGGAGTGTGTATCAGCTCCTCCAAGAGCACCAAGTGTATCAAATTTCTGTAACTCAAACACACAATCATAGCGGTGAAGTCTTGGGTTCGATTTCCAGGTCTGATCAAATGTGTTCCTTTCAATGAAATGTACGTCATTTTGGATAAAAGCATCTGCTAACCTCAGATGTGTGTGTGTGTGTCGGAGAGAGAGAGAGAGAGAGAGAGAGAGAGAGAGAGAGTGTGTGTGTGTGTGTGTGTGAGAGAGAGAGAGTATGTGTGTGTGTGTGTGTCAGAGAGAGTGATTGTGTGTGTGTGTGTGTGTGTGTCAGAGAGAGTGAGTGTGTGTGTCTGTGATAGAGTGTGTTTGTGTGTGAGAGACTGTGTCTGTGTGTGTTTCTGTGAGTGTGTGTGTGTGTGTTGTGTATGGACAGAGAGAGAGAGTGTGTTTGTGTGTGTGTATGTGAGAATGTGTGTGTGTGTGTGTGTGTGTAAGAGAGAGAGAGAGAGAGAGTGTGTGTGTGTGTAAGAGTGTGTGTGTGTGTGTGTGCTCTGAATGAAGTCGTGGGAAGTTGACAGCTCTACAGATGTGCTGACTGCCCAGTTTCCATGGGAACATCTTCATCTTTGCAGCATTTATTCATTCATTCAGTCAGTCAGTCTCTCTATGTTTCTGTCCGTCACTGTGTGTTCACATGAGCTCAGCAGCTTTACCGTGTGTGTGTGTGTGTGTGTGTGACAGAACTGCTTTTACGGCAGAAATTAATCAAGACTTACTCCTCTGTCTTCTGTCTTCCAATACTAACCTGTAAACCTAACCTAACATTATCAGTCTTCCTTCTTAGAGTCGGCATGAAAGGGAAGTTGCGCTGGTCTTCTCTCCTCTATTGTGTCGTATATCGAGTGAATCGCTTCTGGAACAAGAACACATGTGGGCGGGGCTTGATTGTGTCTGTGGGGAGTTGATTGGCTGATCTCATGTGAGTGACAGGTTATAGCCCCGCCCTCGTCATCAGAGAAGAGGAACTGATTCTCATTCAACATTATTAACACTATAATGATGCGCTCCCATAAATCATTCACAATAAATGCAGCAATATTTCAAATAATAATAATTAATAATCGTCCATTTTGATTTCACGGTCAATGTAAACACACTTGTGCTAGACGCGATGTTTTGTGAAGCCATTGCATTGAAAATAGCGAGCTGTAAAATTCTTTGATATTTACACAGAAGACAAACTCATACAGGGTTGGAAGGACATGAGTAAATGATAACAGAATTATAATATTTATCACCGAACTATTACTTTAAAATCTGTTCAACTTTTCAAAAGCACATCAAGAGCGACTCTGAACTTACTAATAAATAAATTAATGTGAGAAAGACAAACAACTCTGATGATCAGAAGATGCGAGTGTGTGTGTGAACATTGACAGCGCTACCCGCTGGAAAGACTACGACACTGCAGACATGGACATATTAATTTAATAACTAAACAAATCAGCATGATCTCACATAAATACAGAACTCTGATAAACACAGTATGATGGAGGATTCTGCACCGCCATTATTACACCATGATCAAAGTAACAATGGGATGTCGAACTTTTACACCAGACAAACATTCATAGCAATGTGCACATGCAAAACATAAAAAGCGGTGAAAAGTCAAAAACACACGATTCTTTAAAGCCAGTCATTAGTTCTATAGAGAACTAGAGCCAGTCTTTAATCTGCATTTAAAGTCAAGTCATCTTCATTTATATAGCGCTTTTAACAATGGATTGTTTCAACTGATAAGTATAAACTGAGTTTGTTTCAGTGTGTCAGATCGAAACGGCGGCATTAAACACACATTACACTTCCATATGGTGACATTTCTGAGTAAAATGGCAATTAAACAAGAAAGAAAATGTCGTTTCGGGCACGTTGATTATTACACTGGTTGACAGACGCGAATGCTGTATTAAATTAATCGTTCACAAGAAAAGCAGTGACGTGCATTAAACGTTGATTTCATGCCAACTTGAGGTCTGGAGATGTTGAAGACGCTCCAGTTTTCTTCATCTTGATCTGAAATCACAACAAACACACACGTGGAAGAAAAACAACAACAGGAAGATTGTGCAATCTAGACCCCGAGTCGACTCTGAGACGTTGGATCGCGTAGGGAGTCGACTCCACAAGATTCGATTCCTCGCCTCTAAACATCCACGTTCACCTGAGAAAACAGGAGATAATTAATTAATAAATGAGCACTGCTAATGAATCAGTCTTCTATTAACACAAGTGAACACCAGTAGTGGTGATGGAGGCTCAGACTGAGATCAGCACTGCTTTCTTCACGCTCGGCGCGGTTCATCCGCACGTCAGTTTGCGCAGTGGACTAGTCATCACTGACCACACGAGCACAACACGCGAATAGACTTAAATAGAGTTTTATTTCACTTTACTACCTTTTGCAGGAACTCGAGTTTCTCAGTCGGTCACACGCGGATCCTCTCTGTATTTGCGCGCGCCGGAAGACACCAGCGAATTTGTGACGTAGCACCTACGCAACTTCCGTTAACAGCACAGTTTACGACATGTTCGTACTTTATGAATTTCAGATGAATTACAATATGTTGGGTACTCTTTTTTTATAACACTCACTTTATTAAAATATGCGTGTACTAAAATATGGTAGTAATTGTGGTGGATTTGGTTTGACACTCTCTGTGTCTGATTAAGTTGACTTATGTGTTAGACTGATCATCTGTTGATTGCTCAGGTCTGGGTTTTGTTATGAGTGTGCAGTAAAAGAAGGATGCACGGCGCTAATCCACCACAGTAATAAATAAAAAAACAAAGCAGGAAGTGAACGTGGATAGCGCTGCCAGAGATATTGTAAGGATGGGGAATGTAGTCTTTCACCACGAAATTATCTTTTTGTGAAGTTTCTTCTGAAACTGTCCTTTTGCTCAGTCTTTCTGGATTAATGTTAATGCTTTGATTGTCCAAAATGTGTTCTGGGATTTTTCCTTATCTTACAGATATTATTTTGGGGTCAAAGCAAGTTTTAGTATTAACCTCCTTTTATTTATTAATGGAAAGTTACGTTTTATATCCATACATGTAAATATACAAAAAGTAAACCACGCTTTGACATCTTCAAAACAATAATTGAATGTGTACTTAAATATAGAAAGCTATAAAAACATCTAGAATTTGAGCCATGTTTAATATTCTTTCATAATATGCTTTTATTCATTTTTGTGCCTCCCTTGTTTTTCTTTTTTTTTTGTTTTCTTTCTTTTACATCTCGTGGCAAATCATTTTCAATAGGTAAATTAGGGTTCTTTATATTATTTTTCTGATTGACTATTGAACTATAACTTGTTTATTGTCTGAAAGTTTGTTTGTTTTTGTGTCTTAGTCATTATATAAATCAGTGGTCTTAGTATGTTTGTTAAAATCTGCGAATTCAGCACGATTATTATGTTGGAAATAAATTGAAATAATTCGGGCTGACGGCTTCGGCAGAAGTATATACCATCAATTAACATCCTTGGAACTCATAGTAGGACTGTATTAAATGGTTTATAAGTGATTAAAAATCAATTTCCATATGGAGAAAATGACTTGAGTTTTTACTTCCGGGAACTCGGCTGTTCGCAAGACTCCACATAAAAATGCGGTGTAAAATCCAAACATAGATAAATAGTGGGAAACTTGTTGATGATTTTTCACATAGCTAGTCGGTTCATGTAATGGTAAGCTATTTATTGCAGTGACATCCGTTAAAAACAGTATTTTGTCAGTTCCCCAGTGAACCGAAGCATTACGCTTTTTTTGTGCCGACTTTAGAGTCTCGCTTTACAGCGGCTCTGGCACTGCTTCTGTGCGACAGTCGCGGACGCTTTACGGCAGAGCTGTGAGGTGAGCGAGACATGCTTATTTTCTTCATTATTATATTACTTTCTTCGTTCTTGGCTTATAAACAGCTTTACAGTGATGAAGTGAACGTGTAAACGCATAACAGCTCTGCATGAGCTTAGTGTTCACTAATGTCAGTGTATTTCTCGAGCTCTTTTCCTGAAAACATGATCAACCAACACAAGTAACCAAATAAAAGCGGCATAACAATAGTGTGTGGTGCGGAAAAGAGCACATTCATCATGTGAAAGCAAGGTTTTAAAGTGCGAAAGAAAGTTTGTTGTGATTGTAAAGTGTTGCTTTACCTGCTCAGGTGAGGAGATTGGATGCGAGTAGCGCTGAGGGTCTTCTGTCTGGTGAGTGTGTGTGTATGTGTGTGTGTGTGTGTTAAACTTACATATCTACTCATAATCCTCAAGCCATCCGAGGTGTATATGACTTACCTCTTTCAGCCAAACACAATCAGAGTTAGGGTGAATTGCCCTCAATATGGGACAATTTTTTTGCATTTCAGACTTATGCGACATATTTCAAAACATTAAATCAATCCACATCCAATAATACCATTAAAAAAAACAGCATGTGTCCTAATCAAATCAAAAGTTTCCTAATGTGGGACACCAGTGGCCAAGAGCGCAGTGTGTGTATGTGGACATGGCACGTGTGGGCCGACACTGACTGTTGCTGTGTGGGATCCCTTTAAAGGGTTAGTTCACCCAAAAATGAAAATGAAGTCATTAATTACTCACCCCCATGCTATACCAACCCCGTAAGACCTTCGTTCGTCTTCGGAACACAAATGAAGATATTTATGATTAAATGTGACAGCTGGATCACTCCTCCATAGGCTCCCTAAGGGAATGAAACCTGACGGCCCAGAGAGTCAATGAAGAAAATGTTTAAATATTCCATGTCACAACAGTGGCTCAACTATAAGTTTATCAAGCGACGAGAATACTTTTTGTGCGGAAATAAAACAAAAATAACGACTTAAAGCTCCAGTAGGTAACTTTTGAAAACATGTATTTGTTAAAACTGTCATTATGTCCTGACAGTAGAATATGAGACAGATAATCTGTGTAAAAATCAAGCTTCTCTGGCTCCTCCCAGTGGTCCTATTTCCATTTGCAAGAAATACACGCTCCCGGTCAGAAACAACCAATCAGAGCCAGGAGGAGTGTCTTAGCAGTGTCAGTCACGCTCGTGTACGCGCTGATCACACCCCTCTCTTGCACAGCGCGAGCGCCGGAGCGCGAGCCGTCGTTCAAACTCAAGATTGCCGGCGAGCTGCAGCTGTGCTTATGACGGAGAAACAACCTAAACTGCCAATTCTCGAGTGACAGCTGCTCATAAAACAAAGAGGTAAAAGGAAAAAGACTGATGACGATAAACAACCGAAAAAGAAAGAATTACACAGAGCCCATTGACTCGGTGTCAAAACTCTAGCCGCATAACATGTAGATAAAATGTCACGCACTCTGCTAAGCAACATTTGAAACCTGCTAATTCACTGGCTTGTCATGTTGCTGAAATAATGTACGAGCACACCTTATCTAGCATTATATATCGCTAGAAAAATTACTTACATACTGTAACGTTAGTTACCGTTATATTAACGTTATCTTACTAGCTATTTATAACTTATAGAAAGAGTGCAACGTTATAAAGTTACATGTAGGCTATTGGAAAATACATAATGATTTGAGGACCAAGTTTGTAGTCAAAGTATGGGCAGGCCATAGTCAATGTAAAGCATATTATTGACGTTTAGTCCCTATTAGTGAATGTGCCATATAACTTTTTATCCGCCGTCATCGGTGGCCCTGTTTACTAGCCTGCGCGTTCACGACAGGCTCCGCTGTGGAGGAAGAGCTGTGGAGGGAGGGCTGTAGCGCAGCAGAGAGCAAGGGGGGGGGGGGGACCTGGAAGTTGTACTTGTTCAAATTTTCAGGCTAAGTCAACGTTTTCTCCAAACTCCCTACTGCAGCTTTAATTCGACTATTCCTTTTCTTCCTTGTAGGCCTGAAACGAGACTTCAAGAGATTTCCACGACGCATGCGCGAGAATTGCGATCTCCTTCAACTACTTCAGTTCAGTTCTCGCGCATGCGTCGTGGAAATCTCTTGAAGTCTCGTTTCAGGCCTACAAGGAAGAAAAGGAATAGTCGAATAAAGTCGTTATTTTTGTTTGTTTTTCCGCACAAAAAGTATTCTCGTCGCTTGATAAACTTATAGTTGAGCCACTGTTGTGACATGGAATATTTAAACATTTTCTTCATTGACTTTCTGGGACGTCAGGATTCATTCCCTTAGGGAGCCTATGGAGGAGTGATCCAGCTGTCACATTTAATCATAAATATCTTCATTTGTGTTCCGAAGACGAACGAAGGTCTTACGGGGTTGGTACAGCATGGGGGTGAGTAATTAATGACTTCATTTTCATTTTTGGGTGAACTAACCCTTTAACGCCACTGTTGTGTGTGTGTGTGTGTGTGTGTCGTTTGCTCAGACGCTTCTGTCGTGTGTTTTGATGCTGCCAGTGTTGCGGTGGATCGGATCGCGCTCGTTCTCCATGGCAACAGAAACACACTCGTCCGGCACGCACTCGGCGGCCTTCGTGACCTGCCCGGACGACAGCGTGGCCCGAGAGCTGGCCAGGTACTGGGATAACACACACACACACCGAGGCCCACGATCTCCGGGGGTTTGATCGTATTCGTCATTCGGTGACTGTGATTGGTCGAAACACCGCTCAAAACGCGCGAGCTACGGATGCGAAAAACGCAGAAAATTCATTTTTTAACGTGCGAAAATTTCGGCCTCAGTGCCACAGCTAAAGCTAATTGATTTCAGCGGGTTGTGTTTAACATTTCTGCAGAGCTTAAGAGTTTACTCAAAATGTGTATTTTACAAAAAATTTGGAGTCTAAAAATGCTGGAAAGTGTCTGGTCGAGTCACGCTCCAAATTTGAAGCTGATATAAAAAAAAATTTACATTTTTTTAAGTAGCGTTTCAATTGTAGCGCCATATTTCATAGTTTTGAGTCGATTACATTTTTTTATCTGAAATTAAATGTAATAAAATAATATAAGCATTTTTTCTTAAACAATACAAGTTACAAAAACACAGCCAAATTACTGAAGGTTTAACTTAAATAAAAATAGAATATAGCAGCATCTAAAAGATATTAAAATAACTTTTTCAGCCAGAGAGAATCATTTCAAACAATTATTGTGGTAAAAATACACATTTGAATAATCCGGGCATATTTTACTATATGAACACAAGAGAGAATGATATTCACTCAAATTTAACCGTAAACAGCAATATTGATTATTACATATTTTGCTTTGTTATCAAAACGTCTTAATGCTGAGTTGATATTAAGAATAAAATACTGCTGAATATATTGTGGATATCTTTCACACCCCTAGAGAAATATGTGTGTGTATTTTGTGTGAGTGTGTGAATAAATGTGTGTGTTTTCATGAACTCTCCTTAGAGGAATAGTGGAGAAGAAGCTGGCGGCGTGTGTGAACATCATACCACAGATCACATCTGTGTGAGTACGAGTGTGTGTGTGTGTGTGTGTGTGGTTCTGAGATGTGTGTGTGTGTGTGTGAGAGAGTGTGTGTGTGAGAGAGAGAGTGTGTGTGTGTGTGTGTGTGTGGTTCTGAGATGTGTGTGTGTGTGTGTGTGTGTGTGTGTGTGTGTGTGTGTGTGGTTCTGAGATGTGTGTGCGTGTATGTGTGTGTGTGTGTGTGAGAGAGAGTGTGTGTGTGAGAGCGAGAGTGTGTGTGTGTGTGTGTGTTTGTGTGTGTGTGTGTGTGAGAGTGTGTGTGTGGTTCTGATGTGTGTGTGTGTGGTTCTGATGTGTGTGTGTGTGTGTGGTTCTGATGTGTGTGTGTGTGTGTGGTTCTGATGTGTGTGGTTCTGATGTGTGTGTGTGTGTGTGTGTGTGGTTCTGATGTGTGTGTGTGTGTGTGTGTGTGTGTGGTTCTGATGTGTGTGTGTGTGTGTGGAGTTCTGATGTGTGTGTGTGTGTGTGTGTGTGGTTCTGATGTGTGTGTGTGTGTGTGTGTGTGTGTGTGTGTGTGTGGTTCTGATGTGTGTGTGTGTGTGTGTGTGGTTCTGATGTGTGTGTGTGTGTGTGTGTGGTTCTGATGTGTGTGTGTGTGTGTGTGGTTCTGATGTGTGTGTGTGTGGGGTTCTGATGTGTGTGTGTGTGTGTGTGTGTGTGGTTCTGATGTGTGTGTGTGTGTGTGTGTGGTTCTGATGTGTGTGTGTGGGGTTCTGATGTGTGTGTGTGGGGTTCTGATGTGTGTGTGTGTGGTTCTGATGTGTGTGGTTCTGATGTGTGTGTGTGTGTGTGGTTCTGATGTGTGTGTGTGTGTGTGTGGTTCTGATGTGTGTGTGTGTGTGTGTGTGTGTGTGTGTGGTTCTGATGTGTGTGTGTGTGGAGTTCTGATGTGTGTGTGTGTGTGTGTGTGGTTCTGATGTGTGTGTGTGTGTGTGTGTGTGTGTGGTTCTGATGTGTGTGTGTGTGTGTGTGGTTCTGATGTGTGTGTGTGTGTGTGTGGTTCTGATGTGTGTGTGTGTGTGTGTGTGGTTCTGATGTGTGTGTGTGTGGGGTTCTGATGTGTGTGTGTGTGTGTGGTTCTGATGTGTGTGTGTGTGTGTGTGTGTGTGTGTGGGGGGTTCTGATGTGTGTGTGTGGGGTTCTGATGTGTGTGTGTGTGGTTCTGATGTGTGTGTGTGTGGTTCTGATGTGTGTGGTTCTGATGTGTGTGTGTGTGTGTGGTTCTGATGTGTGTGTGTGTGTGTGGTTCTGATGTGTGTGTGTGTGTGGTTCTGATGTGTGTGTGTGGGGTTCTGATGTGTGTGTGTGTGTGTGTGGTTCTGATGTGTGTGTGTGGTTCTGATGTGTGTGTGTGTGTGTGGTTCTGATGTGTGTGTGTGTGGTTCTGATGTGTGTGTGTGGGGTTCTGATGTGTGTGTGTGTGTGTGTGTGTGTGTGTAGGTACGTGTGGCAGGGGAAGATCGAGGAAGACACTGAAGTTCTGATGGTGAGTTTAAACGCTAATTTGATCAATAACATGTTTCATTTCCTCTGCTCCATATCTCCATCTTTATTAATGTTTTATTTTTATTAAAGCATAATTCATAAGGTCGACCCTTTAAATCTCTTCTATACGAAAGGCTGAAAGCAGATCCAGACAGTATAAGAACACGTCAAATGAGACGCATGTAGATATGATGAGGATTCCCGTCTTTGGTATATTACAAATATTCACATTACATTCAGGATGATTTTACTGGTATAATCAAAAAGTGAGATTAAACAGCATTGTGAATATGTAAATAATTTACTGCAGTTTCTCTCTGTTATAAAGATCAAGCCGTTGAGTTCTTTATTCTCAGAATCGCGATTTTCTTTTTTTTTCTCAGAAGCAAAATTTTTTTTCTTTCTTTTTTTCAGAATTGCGATTTTTATGAAAAATTTTCAGAATCGCGATTTTATGTTTTTTCTCAGAATCGCGATTTATATATAGATTTTAGAATCGTAATTTTTGTTTCGCAATTCTGGCTTTTTTTTTTTTTTTTGACAAAATCGCGATTGCAAGTTCAGATTGCATTATATAAACTTGAAATTCTGAGGAAAAAGTCTAAATTGTGTCACAATAAGCTTATTATTATTTTATTCCGTGGCGTAAACCAGCGTGTGAGAATCTACTGAAGCCCGTCTGCACTTCACCGGACACTCCACTGGCATTTTTACACTAAATAATGCACACTAATGAGAAGAAAACTGATGATTTAGAAACTTAAACATATATAGTAACGCATAATACTAGTGAACAATACCATTGCATTCATTTACATCCATTCATGAGCAGTAATGTGTGTTTTATTGCAGTGACAAATGCATGTAATATCTGATAACTCAAGATTTCTTTACATTTTTTTTCCCAGATGATTAAGACGAGAAGCTCAAAGATTCCTGCTCTTGCTGAATATGTCCGGTATCCACGACTCGTCCAGCTACAAAATACACATTTCAAGCATTTCTACATGGGTTTGGCACTGAAACCGTGTGTGATTCTGGTGACACAGAAATGAGCCGCTTCAGCTTTCATCTACAAATACTCCGCAGAAGTGCTGAATAAATGAACGTTTGTTGTGCAGGTCGAATCACCCGTATGAGGTGGCGGAGGTCATCAGTCTGCCCATCGATCAGGGAAACCCGCCGTATCTCAAGTGGATCGGAGACGTTGTGCCGGAATGAGCAGCGCTTCCTCGCTTCCCAGAACCTGGGATTGAATCTTACGTTGTCTGATATCACGTCCCACCACAAATCTTACATTGCAACAACAGAAAGTGATTAAACACTGTGAACCGTTTGTTATAAAAGAGCAATGTGATCTGTTACTAAAACTCATAATCAGAAAAATGCATGTGTTTGTGTCCTATTATTTACATTAGTGTCCCATGAAGATTACAGAGTGTGTTTGTTCTGTCAGCCTGTGTTTAGACTCACATTGTTTTGTTTTAACACAGTGGCTTGACACACAACTATTGATCGGAGATTAATTATTGATTAGGAGGAGTGTAAAGGCTTTTATTCTGTGAGCAGAACGTCATTTATACCACAGAAATGACACCATGATCAATCACAATCAAGTTTTCCAGATGAGTAATAACTCACAATAGCTTTTAATGTAAGATGCAGCACTGGATTCCCTCAAATGTCAGTAAACAAACACACACACACACACACACACACACATGCAGTGACCACTAAGATGAAGAACAGAAATATGTTGATCTCGATCCTGATCATCAGTCCAACACTGTTCTTGATATGATCATGCAGCTGATTCTGTGATATGCACCCAAATACATTGTTCATAATCGAACTGAAAAGCCTTTGTGTGAACACCATAATCCACTGACTGAGCTCGACCAGAATCTCATTTACATCGGATTAAAGGTGTGTAGATCTGAAATAATTAGGAATAATTAAGAATTAACCATGTAAACACTTGAATCCGACTATAGTCTCAGTTCAAATACACTCACCTAAAGGATTATTAGGAACACCTGTTCAATTTCTCATTAATGCAATTATCTAATCAACCAATCACATGGCAGTTGCTTCAATGCATTTAGGGGTGTGGTCCTGGTCAAGACAATCTCCTGAACTCCAAACTGAATGTCAGAATGGGAAAGAAAGGGGATTTAAGCAATTTTGAGCGTGGCATGGTTGTTGGTGCCAGACGGGCCGGTCTGAGTATTTCACAATCTGCTCAGTTACTGGGATTTTCACGCACAACCATTTCTAGGGTTTACAAAGAATGGTGTGAAAAGGGAAAAACATCCAGTATGCTGCAGTCCTGTGGGCGAAAATGCCTTGTTGATGCTAGAGGTCAGAGGAGAATGGGCCGACTGATTCAAGCTGATAGAAGAGCAACTTTGACTGAAATAACCACTCGTTACAACCGAGGTATGCAGCAAAGCATTTGTGAAGCCACAACACGCACAACCTTGAGGCGGATGGGCTACAACAGCAGAAGACCCCACCGGGTACCACTCATATCCACTACAAATAGGAAAAAGAGGATACAATTTGCAAGAGCTCACCAAAATTGGACAGTTGAAGACTGGAAAAATGTTGCCTGGTCTGATGAGTCTCGATTTCTGTTGAGACATTCAGATGGTAGAGTCAGAATTTGGCGTAAACAGAATGAGAACATGGATCCATCATGCCTTGTTACCACTGTGCAGGCTGGTGGTGGTGGTGTAATGGTGTGGGGGATGTTTTCTTGGCACACTTTAGGCCCCTTAGTGCCAATTGGGCATCGTTTAAATGCCACGGCCTACCTGAGCATTGTTTCTGACCATGTCCATCCCTTTATGGCCACCATGTGCCCATCCTCTGATGGCTACTTCCAGCAGGATAATGCACCATGTCACAAAGCTCCAATCATTTCAAATTGGTTTCTTGAACATGACAATGAGTTCACTGTACTAAAATGGCCCCCACAGTCACCAGATCTCAACCCAATAGAGCATCTTTGGGATGTGGTGGAACGAGAGCTTCGTGCCCTGGATGTGCATCCCACAAATCTCCATCAACTGCAAGATGCTATCCTATCAATATGGGCCAACATTTCTAAAGAATGCTTTCAGCACCTTGTTGAATCAATGCCACGTAGAATTAAGGCAGTTCTGAAGGCGAAAGGGGGTCAAACAGTATTAGTATGGTGTTCCTAATAATCCTTTAGGTGAGTGTATACCTTGTGCATATGTGCAGTGTTGAGTTTTACGTCTTATGAACGTGTGTATGTTTATTACATCTCGTCTTATGAACTCTTTAATATTCTTACGAAATATTTGCTTAGCTTTCAATTCTTTTTAGATACACTACGGTTCAAAAGTTTAGGGTTCTGAAAGTCTCACCAAGACCGCATTTATTTTAACAAAAATATCAGATAATATTATTACAGTGGTTTTCTTTGTGAATATACAGTAAAGTGTAATTTATTCCTGTGATCAAAGCTGAATGTTCAGCATCATTACTCCAGTCTTCAGTGTCACATGATCCTTCAGAAATCACTCTAATATGAGGATCTGATGCTCAAGAAACATTTACGATTATCATCAGTGTTGAAAACAGCTTCAGATTTTTGTGGAAACCGTCATAAATGTTATTTTTCAGGATTCTTTGATTAACAGAAAGTTCAAAAGAACAGCATTTATTTAAAATAGAATCTTTTATAACATTATAAATGTCTTTACTGTCACTTTTGATCTATTTAATGCGTCCATGATACTGAATAAAAGTATTATTTCTTTAACAAAAAGAAAACCTACTGACCCCAAACTTGTCAATTATATCCCTGTCTCTGGCTGTAAGGCGGCACCTGACGCGCATGCGCTGAAGTTTTGTTCGGAATACGTGAAATGCACATGTAGGCCTACATTAATTTGTGAATCGGATTGCAACGTTTAGAACAGAACTTTTAAGAATCTGAAATCAGATTGAGGAAAATTAGTGCATGTAAACATACTGATATTTTCCAGGTTCCTACTCAATGAATGGCGTTACACAAGATCTAAATAAAGAATACGAGCAAAGACCGTTGAGCTCTACGTTTACATATAACCAAATAATATGTTAGTAATCTGATTGAAAAGCCTTCCTGTAAACACCTTTATCGATCCGATTGAGCTCGATCCGAATGAAATGTCGATCGGATTGAAAGGTGGGGTTTATTCCTTTTCTAATCCGATCGAGAGAACATGTAAACACTTGACCGGATCGAAAACCGAAACTGAAAGGACTGCGCATGTGCAATGACGTAGAAATAGCGTAATGACGTGTGACGCGGGGAACGAGCTGTTGTTCCTGTTAAAAAAATGTCATAAATTCTATAATCCTCGTTCTCTGCATGTGTGAAGTGGAGCCGGACAACGGCCACCAGTGCCGCTTCAGACTGGCATACACACACCACTGGTTTGGGGCGCGGGGTTTTACTGTGTGATCAATATAAGCAGCGGCACAACGGCTCATAATCTCCAAATTATGACCAGAAATTGATAAATATTAAGTCTGCTGTTTAAAACAAATAAAGAACCAATGTAGGAGAATAGTTATTATGCTATTATGCAGTGTGTGCATGTCAAACAATATATTCCGATTTGAATCTTGTGTTTATAAATGCGTACATCAACCCGATCATGTTTAGCATTCATGTAAACACTACGCTTGGATTCATCAATCGGATTGAATTCAGTCCGATTGAAACACAAGTTGAAAACGCAGCCAGTGTTGCTCACAAGCAGCTGATCTCCAGGACCGAGCGTTTGTCCTTGCTGTTCTCCGACAGATGTGATGTCCGCGCTCCGCTGTTCTCATGTGTCGAGCTAACGGACCGCTCCACGTCCGCTTTCCCAGAGTTCTCCTCGTTGCATCCGTTACGGAGTTCGCTCTCCTCGTTCTCTTCGACGTCGATCACCTTCAGATGCTCCTTCGGATCCAGTTCTCTTCGAATCTCCTCGAGCGGTAACGCAACCATTCCCGTTCCCGGTTGCAGATCGTGGTTTTCCACACGTCTGGACGATCGGCACAAGGCTTTCCGGAATCCTCTTTTGAAGTTATCCGACAAGACGCCGTACAGAATGGGATTCGCGCAACTGTTAGCGTAGGAAAGAACCACGACGAAGTAATACAGGCCTCTGAACTCTCCTGGGAGAACCACAAGCAGGTTCACGATGTTTAACACGTAAAACGGCAGCCAGCAGAACACAAACACGGCTACAACGATCACAACCATGCGCGTGATTTTGCGTTCCGACTTTCTTCGGCGAATCGACGTAGCGCGAACTTTTCGTCCGGAGCTGCGCACTTTCACAACGATCAGCAGATAACACAAGCAGATTACCGTTAGCGGGCCGAAAAACCCGACAGTCGAAGTGTAGATTATAAACGCCGCTTTCCAAACCTCCGCCGGCTCCGGCCACACGATGCTACAATTCCCGTCGTCCTTCAAAACGCCGGCGAAAACCACAACCGGAAGAACCACTACGAAAGACACGGCCCATACGGTCGCGTTCACAGTCTTGGCCACACGAGGCTGGCGCCACCTACAGGACTGGAGCGGATGCACTACAGCCAGATACCGGTCGATGCTCATCACCGTCAGACAGAAGATGCTAGTAAACTGGTTAATGGCGTCCACCGTCATGACCAGACGACACATTAGCGATCCGAAGGGCCACGAGAGCAGGCCGTTCTGCACGGCGAGGAACGGTAAACCCAGCATGAAGAGTTCGTCTGCGATGGCCAGATTGAGAATGTAAATATTCGTCACAGACTCCGCCTGGGAATATCGCAGAACGATGTGTATGACGAGAGTGTTTCCGATCAGGCCGACGACACACACCGCGATGTAGATTAGCGGGATGAGGATCCCGGCAACTCCCGGGCCGTGATGCACCGATCCGCTGTCGGTCCAGTTCTCACTCGGAGAGAGAAACGAGGAGGACGAGTTAATCCACAATTCTGCTTCTGTTGTGGAGGGATGTGATGTTATTCGATGAACTTCCATCGTTGTAAGAGCGAATGACTCTCAACAGCCGCCCATCTGATCTATGAGTGAGAGAGAATATTGGTTATTGAGTACGAAAACAGTTAAAGTCCCGCTGTAGTCAATCATTATATCCCTTAAAACTCATCTTTGATCACACGTTGATCTGATTGGTTACAAGGTCGTTTGTGACGTCAGAAACACCAGCGATTTCAAACCGTGTGTTTGAGACTGTCTTTGGTTCACTGCAGTTTTAAGCAGGAAATACTCAGCAATGCTGTCGACTTATGAACTTACACACGGTGTGTCTTAAAGCGTATTAAACACACCACATATATAAACAACATTAAAAGCTGGATTTTCACCACAGGGGGACAATAAAAATATCAGTAAACTATCAACTGTAAGCTTGCAAAAGATGCATATTAGTACCAAGCTTTTGTACCAGTTATCTGGTTCTCAAAACATTAGCACAAAAACATTTATATGTAAGTTCGTCTAACATTTTTTAAACGTTACTACTTGTTTCAGAACATTCAGAGAACATTCAAAAGTAGCGTTCCATAATGTTTGAAGAATGACACAATGTAATGTTGCTTTAACATTCATTTAATCAAGATTGTTTTATTGAAACATTTAAAAAACTGGCCATTTTGAATGATAACTCAATCATAGATATGAATGCATACACAAAATCACCTGCTGAAGTCTATTTCATATAGATATTCATGTGTCTCTAACTACAGTTGCATACACTTTTAATTTGTCTCTTTTGTCCACTTTCAGCCTCTGTCCTGATTTCCTCGAGAGGAGGGTATTTATTTCCGTTGTTAAATGTATACACGTAAACTTCAGCTTTAGTTTCTGCTCTGACAACCGCTGTGAGTGTGTTAGAAATCAGAAATGGTGAGAGAACATTGTGCTTGGTACGTTTTTCATTTTCAAACCAAACTTTGGTCTCCAGCCAACACAGTTTAGATCCCGTCTGTCTAGCAAGCTCTATGTTTACTCATTAGGTCATAGACGGAGCGCAGACGGTCTTTAGTGGCTGTTAGAACGCATTCAATCACATGAGCGTTTACACTATGAAAGCAATCCAGTCAAATGTGTTTTCAACTCCCTCTGGAAGTGTCGAAAGTGAACAAGCTCGAAGCGGTTTAGCGCCGGTCACAGCTGTATTCACCGTCGTCCACTTGTGATCCGATCCGCCAAAACGCTTCTTACAGTTTTTTTCAACTGCGTACACACATTTTCAAAACTTTGCTTCTTTTTTTTTTTTTTTTTTTTAGTTTACACACAAATCAGAGAATTGCACACAAAATGCAAAATGCCTCACATGTCTTGCAAAATGAGTCACTGCATTAAAAAAAAATCACAAAGGGGGGATCACGTGATGCTTGCAACTAGATAGACGCACTTTTTTCGCTTCCCCACTGGGTCGACGTAAAATAACTATTTGAAGTAACAATTTTGCCGTGTGATTCACCGCAACTGCTGTAATAAGTGTCAAAATGTCCCTGGACAACTTTTTTGCACCGCCCGCATCGAGTAAGAAGAGAGACGGGCAAAAGAAAACTGCTAGCAAGACTAATGCTAATAGCACTGCTAACGTAGCATCTGCTGCTGCCAAACAAATCGACACTGAATACGAAGAGGCTGAGCGTGATACGGAGCAGGCGGCTACAGAATGTGAAGCGGAGCCGGAGGACGTTATCCTCCAAAGAGATGATATATTAGTTGAGAGAGTGACCACCAACATCGCGGAGATGCTAGACACCAAACTTGCTGCTGTTGTTAAACCAGTTACGGAACTGTCTCAGAAGTTGGACGGCATTTTGGAAAGAGTGACGGATATAGAAAAGCGCGTATCTGATCTTGAGGACGTGTCAACGGTGACTGAGCCGAGACTGGAATCTTTGGAAAACGCTCTCAAAAAAGCACTGGAACGCCTTGATAATTATGAGAATCAAAGTCGTCGCCAAAATATTAAGATCACAGGGCTTAAGGCTGGCTTTGAGGGTGAAGATCCAGTTATGCTCTTTGAGAAATGGATTCCTGAAGTTTTGGATATGCAGCAGGACAGGGTCAAGATTGAGAGAGCCCATCGCACGGGACCCGCGCTTGGAGGGGGAGAGAAAAGCGGCTCTCGAGCGGTCCTAGTGAGATTGCACAATTACGCCGATAAACAGAAGATCCTTAATGCAGCGAGAAACATAGGCAGGTTGACAGTGGACGGTCAGGAGGTGTCCTTCTACCAAGATTTTTCAGCTGAAGTGATCAAGAAGAGGCAAGAATCGGCAAACGCGCGGCGAAGGTTACGGGAAGCGGGCATCAGATACGCTTTTGTGTACCCGGCCGTAATACGGATCTTTCAGCAGGATGGGACTACGAAAGCACTTTCCAACATGAAAGACGTCAACAACTACATTAAAGAATTGAATGAGAGATTAGACACAGGTAAATAACTCAGACTGTGTTCCGCTAATAGCAACGTTTGGCTATTAATAAGCTCCGATGACAAATGACAGAACCTAAAAAGCGTTGAAATGAGCGCTTTGACAAATAATATTGGGCCTCATTTTCTGTTATTTTAGGTTGTGGGTTAAGACACTCAAGTTGTCTATATGTACGTTTTAATCTGTTATCATACGGCTTGTTACACTGACCAACGACTCAGCTGGGAAGGTTTTTTGTTTTCTTTTTTCTTTGCAACGTTTTTCTGGCTCGCAAGGACCCCAGCTGGATACTCCTTGATAAGAGTATGACGAAGTTTGGTTTTGGTTTTTGTATATTCCACCTTTTAACAGGTTTGTGGATACTTAGGTTATTGTTCGTTACTCCAAGCTGTGTGTTTTGTTTTTGCTTGGGATTTTTTTTATTTTTTTTTTATGTTTTCTTTATCAGCACAGACAGAGTTAAAGGTTGGGATGGGATGGGACTAAATATAGTACTAATTTCTACTTTTTTGAATACAGCATTAAGTACATAAAGTATATAATAGGTAGTAATGAGTATTAGAATTTGTACTTGGAATGTTAAGGGATCCAATAATCCAGTAAAAAGGAAAGCTATCCTAAACAGCCTAAAAAAGGATAAAATCCAAATAGCCTTTTTACAGGAAACACATCTCAGCGACAATGAACATAAGAAATATCTCCGGGAGTGGGTCGGTCAGGTTTATTACTCATCCTTTTCAACAAGTAGGAGGGGGGTAATAATACTGATACATAAAAACTTGCCGTTTGTTGTTACAGACACATATAACGATACAGAGGGGAGAATCGTTTTAACCAAAGGAATACTTTATGGGGAAATTATTTTGCTGGGTAGCATCTATAGTCCTAACGTAAATGATGATGATTTTTCTGCCTTGCTTTTTGACCGGCTGGTTGAGATGGACTCCTCAAACATTTTGATAGGAGGTGATTTTAATTGCTCTCTTTGTCCTTTTTTGGACAGGAGTCCAGCTGAAGCAGTCAGTCTAAGAGAGCAAGATCGCTTAAAAACGCACTAGAGGAAATCGGCCTGTTAGATATTTGGAGGCATTTAAACCCTTCAACACAAGGCTTTACATTTCACTCCTTACCTCATTCATCAATGTCCCGCATTGACTATATATTTATTTCGAGGCATTTGGCTCATCTAGTGGAGAAATCAGATATAGGAGTTATTGCCATTTCTGATCATGCTCCTGTTAGTTTAGAGATGCAACCGCCCAGACCACTAAAGCGAACTATTTATTGGAAGTTAAACAGGCTATTACTTTTTGATGACAATTTTATTAAACTATTAGAAGAACAGACTGATTTGTATCTAAACGTCAATGACAAAAAGGACGCTGACCCTAGAATTGTATGGGATGCTTATAAAGCCTATATGAGAGGGGTTATAATCTCATATACAAGCTGTAAAAAGAAGGAACGAATAATAATACAAAATGACCTTGAAATCAAAATTAAAAGACTGGAAAAAGAATATTATGCATCAAAATCAGACGAAGTCCTTAAGGAATTAAAGACATCCAGGGACATGTTAAGTGACTTAGTGACAAAGAAAGCTGAGAAGGATATGTTATTTGCACAACAAAGACTATTTGAATTTGGCAATAAACCAAACAAATTCTTGGCAAGGCTGGCAAACAATGCTCCTCCTAAATTCTTTATTACGGCAGTTAGGGATGAGAATGGTCAGCGTCATATGGATAATAAGCACATTAATGAATGTTTTAGACAATTTTATGAGGAACTATACAGTTCTGAGACTGACTGTGACAAATTAAAAGATTGCCACTTTCTAAACAGCTTGAATATACCACGACTAACCGAAGACCAGGCTAACTTACTGGAAGGTCCCATTACATTATTAGAAATTGATACAGCCATTTCATCACTCCAATCGGGCAAATGCCCTGGAGCTGACGGATATCCCGTTGAGTTTTTTAAGGTTATGAAAGGCAAGATTAATAAATTATTACAGAGAGTATTTAATGCATCCTTTGAACACTCAAGTCTCCCGGGAACTATGTATATTGCCAATATTACAGTAATACCAAAAAAAGATAAGGACCCAGAACTGCCTTCTTCCTATCGGCCGATAAGCTTGTTAGGAGTAGACATGAAAATATTGTCAAAGGTGTTGGCCAATAGATTAGAGCGGGTTGTATCAGACATAGTAAACACAGACCAGACTGGATTTATTAAGGGTCGTCTGTCCTCAAATAATACAAGATGCTTGATTAATATTATCAATCATCTTAATTACCATCAAATACCCGGCGCCATTGTTTCAATGGACGCCGAAAAAGCTTTCGACCGTGTCGAATGGGATTACATGTTCGAAGTGCTAAGAAGATTTGGTTTTAAACCCACTTTTATAGACTGGGTGAAGATCTTGTACAAGATGCCTGCAGCCTCTGTCTTGACAAATGGTCTTTTGTCCGTACCATTTAAACTTAGACGCGGTACTGCTCAGGGCAGTCCTTTATCACCTTTGCTGTTCTCCCTGGCTATAGAGCCGCTTGCGATAGCCGTCAGACAGAATATAAATATAGGAGGAATTTTAATAGGAACAAAACAGCACAAAATTTTATTATATGCCGATGATATTCTTTTAACTTTAACAGATCCCGATAAATCAATTCCAGCACTGGTTGATTGTATTAAAGAATTTGGACAAATATCAGGGTATAAGGTAAATTTTGAAAAGTCAGAAATAATGCCCTTAACAAACAGTGGTCAGGTCGAGCCTGCTTATGTTAAACCTTTCCGCTGGGCACCTAAAGGATTTAAGTATCTAGGAATAAAAATCACACCCAAAATTGGTCAGCTTTATGCGGAAAACATCAATCCTTTAATTAGTCACATAAAAGAAAAAGTTACAAGTTGGAAAAAGCTTCCTTTATCATTGCTTGGTAGGATTAACCTTACTAAAATGGTACTACTTCCAAAAATTTCTTATCCAGTGTCAATGCTTTTTGTGTTTTTGAATTCAAATGATCTTAAGGACATTAATAAATTGATATCAGACTTTATCTGGGCAGGCAGAAAACCTAAGCTTAAAATAGATACCTTACAACTTCCAAAACAACAGGGTGGGTGGGGCTTACCAAAGATTGAGAACTATGTACTGTCTATTCATGCTAGAATTATTTCAGTGTGGGCAGCTGAACATGATGAGACACCTTGGCTTGAGATTGAAAAAGTAATTAGTCAACCCTTCTGTCTTATAAACTTATTAGATAAACGTGTAAGAGAACTGCCTCCTGCTGTTAAAGACAATTACCTAATTAATAATGTTATCAAGACATGGAGTAGTTTGAAGAAAATATTTGGGAAGTCCAAGGCTCTTAACTTTCTTGCAATTCTGGTAGATACCCCAGATTTATCAGAAGCTGGTCTCAATCTCAAGTCATGGCAAGAAGCTGGTATTAGGAGAATGTATGATTTGTGGGACAAAGGTAAATTCAAGACATTTGAAGATATAAGATCTCAATATAATATACCTGCCAACGATTTCTACAAGTATCTCCAGATCAGGCATTACGTAAAATCAAAGACTGGATCTCTGGAGCTACCAACGAACTGTTACTTGCTTGAAAAAACTCTACTGGACTGTCGGAAACGTGGCCGTTTTGTGTCTAGATTCTATTCTGAGTTACAGAATCTAACGGTAGACAAGCTGAAACACTTACGAACAACTTGGAATATGCTGCTTAAAGTGTCAATTGACTCTGGGTCGTGGGAGGAAATAGTAATACTGCCCTCTAGAATATCAATCTGTAATAGATACAAAGAAATGCAGTTCAATATTCTACATAATGTTTACATATCACCTTATATATACAGTAAGTACACTCCAGGTGTTTCTCCGAATTGTCCTAAATGTAACTTAGCTAAAGGCACTAGATATCACTGTCTTTGGGAGTGCAAGAACATCAAGGTATTTTGGCAGGCAGTATGCAGTGAAATCAGTTTGGTGATAGGACAGACAGCCCCACTCAGCCCACTCATGTGCCTACTGGGGCTTATACCTGACCATCTGAGAGCTCACAAAGAGACTGTTCAGTTTCTCCTGATGCTGGCTCGAAAGTCTATAATGAACAAATGGGTTGGTAGCGACGCCCCCTCTACTCAGATGTGGAAGTCTCTGATATCTGAAGTTGTAACTCTAGAAAGATTGAGGTATTGTCTCAATGGTAAATTGCACCTGTTTAAAAAATGGGAGAATATTTTAAAGTGTCTGAAGATTAAAAGGTCGTAAACACAAAATGGATATAATGTATGTACAACCATATGACGAGATGCTGTATGTAAAATGGAAATTGCCCACATGCCCATAGATATGGTTATTTATATCGTTTTCTGTGCTGTGTTCTTGTTTTAGTATGTTTTGTTTGAAATAACTAAAATGTTTAATAAAAAGAATATAAAAAAAAAAAAAAAAAAAAAAAATCACAAACATTTGTCTAACGTTGGAAACACCTTTGCCGAACCCTTTTTAAAATGCCTCATTAATTCATATACATACAGTTATTTAAAACCTAAAGCGAGAATTAGTGTTTGGTTTTGACGTGTCAGGTTTCAGAAATTGTGTGACAAGTAAGGATTTTGTTAAAAAAAACTGTAATACAAGGTGCAAACAAGGCCTCAGTCGACGTATTCACGGCTTTGACTGTTCCAATATGGCGGACGGCTTACGTATTGCGGCCCATTGAAATGGCCGCTAAAGAGGATTCTATGAACATATCTATGACCTTAACGGGAACTAAGGAGAGAAGAACATTCTTAGAAGTGAGTAACTCCTTTAATACAATAATACAGTAAAAAACAAGACTTAAATGTTTACTGTCATCTTAATGGTGGTTACAGAAGCACGTCATGTCCGCGATCCCGTGTTTCTGGACCCCGACCGGTTCTCAACGAGCGTCAGGGATGAAGAAAGGCCTGTGATTATGGATGATGGACCGCTTGGTGAAGTGTATTCACCGTCTCTGCGAGCACACACTTCTAAACACCGGGTAATCATCAGCGGCAGCGGCGCCAGACGGACGTGTCTCGAGGTAAAAACACTCTATTAGGAGCTCAGGAAGAAAACACAGGCTTTTTGTATAGGCTATAGATCAAGTCTAGAAGTCTGATTGTCATCCTCTGACTGAGCGACACCAATTATGAGCATCTGGACGCTGAAATCAAAGGCACTGCATCATTATTTTGCCTCATATTCTGGTCTATTGTGACGCTGCTGCTTTTGGAGACGCTCTCAGAATGTCTCGAACAGTCTCGCCACAAACACCTGGGAATTATCAATAAATCATGAGCACTTTGATCAGTCATTTTATGATTTGGTCACTGCTGGCCGGTATCAATGCATATTTATGTCATAGTATTGTGAACTGCAGGGTAAGTAAAATAAGTCAAATATGAAAGTAAATGTTGATTTTAGTGCCCAAAGTACAGACAAACATTTGAGAAACATCATGTGAACATAAATCACAGATTGCATAAGAAGAACTGATGCTCTTGTCTTGTGTGTTTGTGTGGATCTTTCATGCGTCAGACTGTTTTCCTCTTCCCGCAGGTAAAAGTCACCGAGCTTCACCTCTTTTTCTTCTAAACGCTCTTTCTATAATTTACTCCTGACTCTGAGTTCTGTGTATTATTATCTTTACTGACATTTACAACCAAAAAGAGATGCAGAGACGCCTCGTCTGATGATGCGGTTTAGGTTTTTAATGCACGCACACACACACACACACACATACACACACACATGGGCTCGTCTCTTCGTTGCCTGGGCAGCGTCTGAAAGACCATAAAAGAATAATGTACAAAAGAAAACACTTACACACACACAGGCTGAGGAATGTGTGTGAGTGAGATTAGACCCGTTCATTATCTGAGCACAATGACTGTCAGTGAAACAGTTAAAGACTAAAGAGAGCAGAAGGCTTTAGTGCTGCATTAGCAGGTGTGTGTGTGTGTGTGTGTGTGTGTGTGTGTGTTTACCGAGAAGTTTATGCTGAATCTGTGCTGGTCAAGATATTCTACAATAATGTCTTCCACCACAAACGTTCATTTTTTACTTTACTCTTCCAAAGGTTTGGGGTCAGTAAGAATTTTAAAAGAAATTATTGCATTTATGCAGCAATAATTCTTGTATTAAATTGACGAAAAGTGACATTAAAGACATTTATAATGTTACAAAAGACGCACACACACACAGTGATTTTGTCACCCAAACTCAGTCCAATATGTTCATTACATTATGAAATTGTAAAAAAAAAATTATGTTCTCTGAAAGTATTTTGAACTTGATGAACTAAAATGTTTCAGAAAAACACTCATGAATGATGTATAAATAATGTTTTTGTGCTAATGTTTTGATTATTAACATTATTATAGACCAGATAACTTATTAATGTTACTGGAAGAAGGTTTGATCATAACTTTGAGAACTTGACGTTCTGTTTGTCAGTAGTTTGCTGGGATTGTCTTGGATCGAGATTAAACCACTGTTGGATTTTGTCTTAAATCAGTGTTGATGTCTCCATGTTGTTTCAACATGTTTTTAACTGGGTGAAATAAATTTCAACATTGATTTATAAGTATTTTCATAACCTTTTTAGGTTAACATTTAGCATTAACATTAAACGGACATAATTAGGAGCACATTTCAGTGTTGGTGTACGTGCTAAAAGACAACAAGAAATCAACACGGCTCGATTTATGGTCTTAATTCATGTTCCTGCTCGTATTGTTGAATCAATAATTCATCAGAGACGTTATTCTACAGAAATAAATGTCTTTATAATCTTTCACTCCCCCTCAGAAACGACTTTCCTTAATTCAGTTGAAATCATCAATCACTCTTATTGATCAACATCCTTTACACAATTATTCATGGAGAAAATCCCAAAAGTCCCATTTATTCTCATTTAATATTCTGATATATTCAGAAATGCGTCACATTACAGAAGAAAAATGGGCATTTTATGTTAATGTTATTAGAACAAAGTTATCTGGTCATTAATAACGTTCTCAAAACATTAGAACAAAAACATTATTTATACATTGTTCATGGAACGTTTTTCTGAAACGTTTTAGTTGGACGTTCATCTAATGTTTTTTAAAGAGGTGCTTGATTATGATTTCACTTTTCTAACTGTAGTTAGTGTGCAATGTTGCTGTTTGAGCGTAAACAACATCTGCAAAGTTCAAAGTTCAAAGCAAATGAAGATATTTTCTTTTACAGAAATCACTTTTTAACCCTTTGATGCGCAAGCTATGGATACCCCCTCTAATGCACAACATGGGTCTAAAAAGACCCGTATTCATTTCCTATGTTATTTCATGCATGGCTCTACATTTTTTTTGTTTCACCTTTTGAAATCACTTTATTTGAGCATTTTATATTTCATGATCTATAAATTTCATGATTTATGAATATTAAAAATATCTTGTTTTCAATGATCACAAATTCATATTTTAATATTTCCTAGGTTTTGTGTAAATACATCAAGTTTACACACATGGGTCTAAAGTGACCCATCTATGCAAGCGTGATAAAACAAAACAATAAAGAACACTTTTTGTTAAAATAACCATTGTCACAGTTGTTTAGATCAACACATTTACTGTAACACTTGAAATATGTTTATTGGCCACTTTGTCACGCATAACATGCATATAACCGATAACACTGAAATTGAACTGTAGTGTAGTGCAACTGTAGGGGGATCTCCCCACCACCAATGTGCAGCATCCACCCGGATGATGCGACAGCAGCCATAGTGCACCAGAACACCACCACACACCGGCTTATGTGACCGATAGCATTGATTTATGACCATTTATAAAAATTAATATGGAGGTACTGCCCAGGTAAGGTTTCTGCCCAACAGCGCCAATATATATACTTGTATATATAACTTTCTATTGCAACTTTTATTTTGTTGACCTAGCTAACATTAGATAAAATAAAATATGTCGACCGCAAGCTAGCTAATAGTATTGGACATGTTTCTCTTTTGCACTAGTTATGGATTTCAAGGTCAAGGTAACCTTAGCCTAAACGTTCAAATTTTAGGCTATATCTAGATGTCTTTCACAAAATATCAAATATTTTCTGTGACAAAAAATGTATCAAATAAAACGTACATGCATGAAATATACAGAAGTAGCCGTGTTGAATTGTGAAATGTTTGGCAGGTGAATAGTTTTCTGCAGTAAATATATATATACTATTTATAAATATCAAAGGTCCCTATATGGGTCATTTTTGACCCATGTGTGTAAAATTGATGTAGAAATACAAAAACCGTGTTTGTTTATAAAGTAAGAAAGGAAAAATAAAAATAATGATTTGAGGAAATCAAAAACAAGATATTTAATGAATACCTGGATTAATAAATGATAAAATACATTTCTTTCAAATATTAAGCAAAGAAACATGAATACGGGTCTTTTTAGACCCATGTTGCGCATTAGAAGGGTAGTGAAACAAAAACCATTTTTATTCGAAAAGTAAGAAAGGAAAAATGTAAATAAGGATTTGTAATGATCTAAAACGAGTTAATTGAGGAATACCTGGAATACTGAATGATGAAATCAATTTCTTGCAAAGATATAGAAAATGAAAACTCAACAAAATGTTGTGCATCAAAGGGTTAAGGACTACAACAAACAGCTGGTAGGGACTACACGAGCTTCCTCCCGGGTTAGTGACATCACCAACCCTAAAATTTACATCAGCCCCGCCCCCAGAACACGATTGATAGATTATCATGACAGAATATGCTAATCAGTGTCTAGAAGATAACTACACATCAGCTGCATACATTCATACATTCATCTTTGTCCGACTCTGGTTTGAACATAAAAGACTAAACGTTTTTGAAATGTTCAGTGTGTGTGTGTGTGTGAGGTAATCGGACACACACACACACACACACACACACACACACACACACACAAGCTGTTGAAGCTCCGCCCACTGTGCCGGGAGCAGCAGCTCGTTTGCATTTAATGGGACACACAAAAACGGCATGTTTTTGCTCACTCTCAAAAAGTGACACTTTTAACATGCTATAAAAAATATCTGTGGGGTATTTTTAGCTAAAACACACACACACACACACACACTGGGGACATCAGAGACTTATTTTACATCTTGTGAAAAGAGCATGATAGGACCTCTTTAAATGTTACTGATTGTTTCAGAGAAAATTCAAAAGTAACGGATGGAATGTAACAAAAAAACCCGGAATGTTCCCTTAATGTTCGTATGACCAATAACCAACATTTTAAAAATGTTTTTTATGGATTTTTCTGCTACTCATTGTAAAACGTGGTATTCGCGGTAAATCAAGAAAACGAGATTTAAACAAAAAGACTGACTGTGATGAGCTGTTCAACAATGATTAGTTTTCTGGCGATGAATGTATCCAAACAGTTGCTCACCTGTCTAATAAAACACATAATATATGAAAGCGTCTTTGGTGTTTCCACGGTAAGGGTAACGAGGGTAACGCGGGTATGATGTCATCGGTAGGCGACGCGCGCTCCGTCTCCTGGTTAAAACTGCGTATTTCTCCGGATTAAATCATTCTTGGAAAATTTGGGATAATGTAAGTACACAAATCAACAAAATATATAACATTGTTCTAGTGGTTTTTGGACCAAAAATCGTACATATATAGTGTGCCTTTAATGTTCGTATTACCAAAAAACAATGTTTTTAAAATCTTTTTTTATGGATGTTTTGCACATTCAGAGAACATACTAAAGTAACGGATGGAATATAACCACCAATTATTAGATTTTTTTCACAATTTAATGGGAACGTTAGCAAAACGTCAGAGATAACATCAGGGTTTGCTGATCTTCTGCCTTCATCGCTCAAAGCGGATCGAGCGCCGGCAGTGTGAACAGCTGTGCAGGTTAATGTGGATTAATGGCACCTCTGGGAACAAAAGATCCTACCATTTTGATCTCGATCAGTCTGATGCCTTTGAAAAACCTTTTCAGCTAAAGCACAAACAGCTGCACCGCACGCCAGCGCATTCAACCAGTGCAATTAATGCGCATTCATCCGACATATTCAACACATTTCATTTCAGAAAGAATTAAGTGCATCTATCTATAGTTGATATGCTGACTCTAAATTCATATGCAAATGTGTTTTTCCCCACGTGTAAACAAAAAGATCCTGTTTTTAAAGGAACCCTCCAGGTGACGTGCTGTCGATTACCACGGAAAGCCATCTCATTTGCACAAGCACAATTCTGTTCACAGTAACAATAAAAACACAGACTCGAGCAGAATAAACTCTGCAATAATAAAACCTCCTCTGCAACTCCTGTCAGAACTTGGCAGAACTTGTGTGTAATCAGAAGCTTAGACTATTTAAAGCTAAAAAAAATAAACATTTGTGTGCAGAACATTAATCTAAGTGATTTACACGTTACATTTCTTTATATACACCCTCTGGAACGTCTTCGTTTTAATTATAAGTGCACTTAAACATATGGTTCCTTCAATGCCTTTTGAACGAAAAACGTTCTTCACACCAAGAAAAAATGTTTTTTTTTTAAGAACTGATCAATGAAAACGGTTCTTCTAATGGAGTCACTGTGAAAAAAACACCTGAAACGTTTTCTGTATGTATGTTTTCACATTGAGTAATGCTGCAGCCATGTATAAGTTTTCTGTTTGCATTCCAGCATCAAACAACTGCATCTTTAAATCATTTACACAAGATTATATATTTAAATCCTTGCGATTAATCATTTCAGATTACCATAATATCTCAAAGTAATATGAAAACTCACCGTTAATAGGCTTCACCTCGTGTGTGTCGACCTGTACGAGCGACTCTGGAGAAGTGAGACGCAGCACACACGAGGACACACAGCATCCCGTATCCAGGCAACCAGGGGGAGAGAGTGTGTGTGTGTGTGTGTGTGTGCGAACGAGAGAGAGGGAGAGAGAGAGAGAGAGAGAGAGAGAGAGAGAGAGAGAGAGAGAGAGAGAGTGTGTGTGTGTGTGTGAGAGAGAGTGTGTGAGCGAGAGAGAGAGAGAGAGTGTGTGTGTGTGTGAGAGAGAGTGTGTGAGCGAGAGAGAGAGACATTAACGAAGATCATCCTCTGAGATTGCTCGTGGAAAATATTCATCTTATTAATGTGTGCATGTCGGGTCAAATGGACCTAAACTGAGATGATTTGGGTCATTAAAAATGCAAGTAGAAGGATGGAACCAAACAGCATACACAAGGAATTAGTCTTGGTGCCAAAACTACAGAAAACACCCACAATACCAACAAAGGAAATTAATCAAGTGATTAAATGTTTACAAAGAAACATACGGTAATCATATGATTTCAAAAGCATGCAAACCGTGTGTACAATCACTGTGAGGTTATTTCTTTAAAAATTCACTAGACCCTGAGGAAAAATTCGTTCTCCATAATAATATTGGCTCTGTAATTAGATTCCCTCGTTTGGCCGACAGAGACTGAACGCAGAATTGATAGTCACATAAATGGTGAAACGTCAAACAGAAACAACATTATTGATCAGAAGGTTGAATCTAGTCACATATAACAGATGGATGTAGAACATAAATGATGTGGAAATGATTGATATGATTTTATTTTAAATTTAGTTTAGATTCAGTGTTGTTATTAACTAAAACTATATTAAAAATAGTTTTCGTTAATTGAAATAAAGCTGAAATAAAATATATTAAATGTAAATATTAGATGTATGTGTACATCTAAAATAGGCAGACAGGCAGATGGACTGACAGGTAGAGACACAGACAGACGAAACAGAGAGATGACAGACAGACAGAAGGATATATAGACAGACAGACAGAAGGATAGACAGACAGAAGAATAGACAGACAGACAGACAGAAGGATAGACAGACAGACCGAAGGATAGACAGATAGACAAACAGAAGGATAGACAGAAAGACAGACAGACAAACAGACAGAAGGATAGATAGATAGATAGACAGACAGACAAACAGAGTAACAGATAGAAGGACAGACAGACAGACAGACTGACAGACAGAAGAATAGACAGATAGACAGGCAAACAGACAGGAGGATAGATAGATAGATAGACAGACAGAAGGATAGACAGACAGACAGACAGGCAGAAGGATAGACAGATATATGGACAGAAGGATAGACAGACAGACAGACTGACAGACAAAAGGATGGACAGACAAACAGACAGACGGATAGATAGACAGACAGACAGAAGGATAGATAGGCAGACAAACAGACAGAAGGATAGAAAGACAGACAGAGACAGACAGAAGGATAGATAGACAAATACACAGAAGGATAGACAGACTGACAGACAGAAGGATAGACAGACAGACAGAAGGATAGACAGACTGACAGACAGGAGGACAGAGAGGCAGACAGACAGACAGACTGACAGAAGGATAGACAGAGACCGAATGAGAGACAGGTAGACAGGCAAACAGAAGGATAGACAGACAGACAGACAGACAGACAAGAGGATAGACAGACTGACAGACAGAAGGATAGACAGACTGATAGACAGAAGGACAAAGAGGCAGACAGACAGACAGACAGACTGACAGAAGGATAGACAGAGAGACAGAATGAGAGACAGGTAGACAGGCAAACAGAAGGATAGACAGACAGACAGACAGAAGGATAGACAGATAAATAGATAGATAGACAGACAGACAGAAGGATAGACAGATAGACAGACAGAAGGGTAGACAGATAGATAGATAGACAGACAGACAGAAGGATAGACAGGCAGATATACAGACAGACAGAAGGATAGACAGACAGACAGAAGGATAGACAGATAGAAGGATAGACAGATAGATAGACAGACAGACAGGCAACCAGAAGGATAGACAGAAAGACAGACAGAAAGATAGACAGAAGGATAGACAGGCAGACAGAAGGATAGACAGGCAGGCAGAAGGATAGACAGATAGATAGACAGACAGACAGAAGGATAGAAGGATAGACAGACAGACAGATAGACAGACAGACAGAAGGATAGACAGATACACAGACAGACAGAAGGATAGACAGATAGACAGACAGACAGGTAGACAAACAGACAGAAGGATAGACAGATAGATAGACAGACAGAAGGATAGACAGACAGACAGACAGACAGAAGGATAGACAGATAGACAGAAGGCTATGCAGATAGACAGACAGACAGAAGGATAGACAGACAGACAGACAGACAGACAGAAGGATAGACAGACTGTCTATCCATCTGTCTGTCTGTCTATCCTTCTGTCTGTCTGTCTATCCTTCTGTCTATCCTTCTGTCTGTCTGTCTATCCATATATCTATCTATCAGTCTATCCTTCTGTCTGTCTATCCTTCTGTCTGTCTGTCTGTCTATCCTTCTGTCTGTCTGTCTGTCTATCCTTCTGTCTGTCTGTCTGTCTGTCTATCCTTCTGTCTGTCTATCTGTCTATCCTCCTGTCTGTCTGTCTATCCTTCTGTCTGTCTGTCCGTCTGTCTGTCTGTCTGTCTATCCTTCTGTCTATCCTTCTGTCTGTCTGTCTGTCTGTCTGTCTGTCTAAGGATAGACAGACAGACAGACAGAAGGATAGACAGATAGATAGACAGACAGACAGACAGACAAACAGAAGGATAGACAGACAGACAGACAGACAGAAGGATAGACAGATAGATAGACAGACAGACAGGCAGACAGAAGGATAGACAGATAGATAGACAGACAGACAGACAGAAGGATAGACAGATAGATAGACAGACAGACAGACAGACAGAAGGATAGACAGACAGACAGACAGACAGAAGGATAGACAGATAGATAGACAGACAGACAGGCAGACAGAAGGATAGACAGATAGATAGACAGACAGACAGGCAAACAGGCAAATTGAATATTTTACAGTCACTGTAAGAAAAGGAAAGTATCCATAAACTCAACATGTTCTCAACATACACCCACTTTAGAGTATTTACACTGATTCCCTCTGAATGAAGGTCCAGCCTGGTTTGCAGTGCAAGAACTCACAGCTCAGTGAAGTTAAAGTGCCAGTGAGAGAGAGACAGAGTGTGTGTGTGTGTGTGTTCAGCTGCGCATCAAAAGCTTCTGATGAGTGTTTCGCTGGTTCCTCTGTCAGCTGGAGGTCTTGATCACGTGTGTGGTGATCTTCCCGCTGGGAAACTGGGAGAATTCCTCAAAATAGTCAAAGGTTTTAGTTCTAACGGCACTCTGGTTTATTTACAGTCTCTCGTGAGAAAGTGCTCAAAACTTCATCCAAGTTAGTAAAAATATCTTTCTTTGAATTAAATCCATACATGTTCGTAGAGACTCCTGAGGGACGTGATGAATCTGTGAACCAGTGAATAAATGATCAGTCCTTATAAACTAATGGAGTTTTGTGAGAGTAAAAGCAGGGCAGTTTTGGCACATCAATAATAGAAAGAATAACAAGTGATCTATGATCTTATCTTTCTTACAGATTGAGACCTTTGTTTACCTTTACTCCCACTTCTTTTTTTTATGTTCTTTTTATATTTTATGCAGTGCTGTTTCTTCTTTGCAATAAAAAAAAATCATTCTGGTTTCAATGAATCGTAAAACTGGGCCATTATTAGTTTCAAGTCAGAACTGAGAACAATAAATACTGCGATGGGACTAAGAAGTCATATTTCATTATAACCCTTCTCAAACATAATAATATCAGTTGCTTGCTGACAGTCTCAAAGTTACGGTTTTAACCTGGAAACTGAAAAACCATAGAAACACGAGTTGCTTCTGATGCAGGGTGACACACACACACACACACACACACACACACACACTCTCTTATGATTGACAGGAGATTGAGCACAGGCGCACTAAGAATCGCTCTTTTATCTTCACTTTCAACCGGAAATAGATCTTCTAATGAATCTGAAGATGCGGTCCACTTTCTATCTGTGAGCTGTTGCCATGGCGACGGCGTAAGGAGAGAGTGTGTGTGTGTGTGTTTGGGCTGGTTAGAGTTCTTCATCATGCGTCAGATCAATGCACTTAACTGTCCTTCTGTCAGTGTGAAGCTGCTGGTCATGATGTTAGTGACAGTCTCTCAAAGGATCTCATGCATTTCACTGGAACTAGTTGCTTTGAGATATTGAGATATTGATGTTTCTACTAGAAAGGACATGAGCATATTTCATCTCTACTGGAGGTCTGATGATTTCCACATGGCTTTTACTCAAATCAGTCCAACTGTAAACTCATCAGTTCCATATAAAGTTTATATGGAGTCTTAAAAACATTAAAATATTATGGGATCAATATCCCGTCAAAAGTATTTTGCGGTCACGGGTCAAAAAATAATAAGCGTGAATCAAAAATGTAAATGTTTTTCTCTTCACTCTTCTTTACATGTTCTTGCTCTTCCAAATGTTGCAGTTCCAGTTTCATGTAAATTAGGGTGGGCTTAAGCGTCACCATTGGTCCAACAATAAACTCCTCCTCAGTTTCATATAATGTTTGTGTGTGCAGTTTCAAAAACATTAAAACATGCACAGGCTTCTTCCCAGCTAGTGTAATGTGTTTGTGATTGTCAAAACATTTGGTAAACAGAGTTTTATGAAGTTTAGTGACCCATGTTAATGTTTACATGGATGGTATGCTGCTGTTTTTATTATAGCTTGACACAAATTTCACGATTTCAATTCAATTATTGTGGTTTGATTACGATCTTGATTCAATATCGATTCATTTGGATAAATGAATCCAGTGCTGTAAACATACAGAGAGCCCTGGATCAAATAACACTTTTTAAAAAAATATATAATTTTTATATTTTATAATTTTATAAGTTATTATATTTTAATGATATCCTTCTGTCTGTCTATCTATCTGTCTATCATTCTGTCTGTCTATCCTTTTGTCTTTCTGTCTGTCTGTCTATCTATCTATCTATCTATCTATCTATCCTTCTGTCTATCTGTCTATTTATCTATCTATCTATCTATCTATATATCTATCTATCTATCCTTCTGTCTATCTGTCTATCTATCTATCTATCTATCTATCTATCCTTCTGTCTATCTGTCTATTTATCTATCTATCTATCTATCTATCTATATATCTATCTATCTATCTATCTATCTATCTATATATCTATATATCTATCTATCCTTCTGTCTATCTGTCTGTCTGTATATCTATCTGTCTATCTGTCTGTCTGTCTGTCTATCTATCTATCTGTCTATCTGTCTGTCTGTCTATCAGAATTTGACAATTTATTAATAATTTCTGCAATGTTTGTCTCCGGAACCTCTGTAATATTAAAGGAGTCTGCAGAAGTCACTCCAGTTGGATAATTGAAATCTATAGACATAAAATCTTTTGTTAGTTCTTCTACTGATTCCACAAAATATGAATTTAATTCAGTAGCCATATAGTAGCATTATTATTTATGTTCTTTCCATTTATGGTAAGTTCCTTTATCCCTTTGTGTTTATTTGTTTTATTAGTTAGGTTATTTAAGTGTCTCCAGATGGAATTATTATTGCCCTTAGCATTACCTATAAGTTGAGTATAATAGGAAACCTTTGCTTTACGTAGTTCTAGTACCACTTTATTTCTTAAGCTTTTGTAAGTTAACAGATCAGTATTCATTTTTGAGCATAACGATTTTTTCAGAGCCAAATCTCTCTTCTTCACTTTCTGATTTCATTACTTATCCATGGTATAGTAGTTTCTTTCTGGCTACATCTTTTTTGTATTATAAATGTATCTATTACTCCTGAGATAGCTGTAATCATAGAATTACAGCACTCGTCTACATCATTCATAGCCATGATCTGCTCCCAATTTAAGTTATTGAGTTCTCTTTCAAACTGCACAGTTTTAGCTTCAGGAATGATAAATGTTGATTTATCACAACCAGATTTGCCAAAATACTGTAGCCGCTTTCTAGTCAGTTTTCTAGCTGTCAGAATCATGTTGTGGTCTGAGAGACCTGTTATCAGATTGTACGTCCTTGTTATACGTTCTGGTTTATTAGTAAACGCCATATCAATAAGGGTTTTGGTCTGTCTTGTTATCCTAGTGGGCCTTTTAATCATTTGTAGATAATTAAATTTTGTCATGATTGTTTTTAATTTTTGTTTACCGCTTTTGTCAGACCAATTGGCTTTATGCACAGCTTCACTACTTCCTGAACTTCAGCCAGCCCTTTGTTTCCTGTCTGCCATTATTGGACAAACTGATTAATCCAGATGTGCCTGGCCTCAGTAACAATAATCAGGCACATCTGGATTAATCAGTTTGTCCAATAATGGCAGACAGGAGACAAAGGGCTGGCTGAAGTTCAGGAAGTAGTGAAGCTGTGCATAATGTTATGCGAAGGTGGGTTATAAAGAACAACAATATTAAAATTCATTGTAGGTGATAAAATTACATTCAAAGCTAAACATTCCAGAGGGGTTTTCAATTCAACTGTATTACATAAATCCCCCCCCCCCCCCCCCCTTGCCTATACATTTCTGTCCTTTCTGAAGCATTGATATCCAGCAATGTCTATCATATTAGTTGGTATATTACTATGAAGCCAGGATTCTGTTAGACAAATATAATCCAAATTTGAGTCCATAAGGAGTACAGAAATCTGATCCCTTTTGGAAATTAGGCTGCTAATGTTCAAGTGCCCACCTAATATTGCTTTTGGTTTACACTTAACGTCCCAGAGCACTCTAGCATGATTAACGGTTTGGAAAAATAGATATTGCTTTTGTTTTTGTACTGTCAGAGCCATTTGAATGCATTTTCATCTCGTCCGGTCCTCCACATGAAGCCGCGCGCCTCACATTAACCACAGCTCTGTCTCCCGATCGAAAGTCCACGCTATCATTCCACGCCACCATAGCCTCATGATTAGCAGCCTCTGTCTCCCTGAGTCAAAATGTATTTATATAGCAACAGAGTTGAACCAAAGTGCTTGTAAATAAGTAATACATATGTAATATAGTGCACAAATATTCAGCAAACTCTTCCAACTAGCGTGCTATAGCCATTAAACGGCTTTCCTGAGGTGAATATATGTTCTCCAGCTGTTTAATTGACTTCTTTCCGCGGTTGAAAAACACTCATTGATCGATATTATGTATGAGGCATAATATATACATTTCGGTAAGTTGTACTGTATCTTTAAAATTGTTCATTCGTGTTTATTTACTCGATGATCGGTTCACGAGCTCGGCGCTACACGACACATTTACAAGCCCCAAAAGGATATTTGTTATTTGAATTTCGTAATAAAATTGACAGATTATGAGAGCTGAGAATTTGTTTCATATCTAAAGTAAACGGCTCTGTCTGTCGGCGTCAGTTTCCTCTTTTCTTCGCGATTCTCCTGGTTGTGGATGTGGCGTGAGAGCGTGTGAACAGTGTCAGTTGCGGGACAGTTGGCAGTTCAGCCCTCAGTTCTACAAACGTTACTTTTATTTATTTATTTATTTATTTTTATTGGAGAAATATATAGAGGACAGATAAACTTAACATAAATCAAATTCAAAGATCCTCCGTATTTTCCTTATGCAAACAAAAAACTAACAAAAGTTATAATTCCTTCTGCAGTCATTAAATATACACATGCATACAGAAATAAACTTAACATTCCTATACATGCAAATGCCATCTACGTCTACTGTACATGCAAACATATGCACACCTTACAACATATAGGCTATAGAAAACTCCTAAAACAAAACAACTCCCCCCACTCTGAAGAACATTTGTTCGTGTTTGCTGGAGTTGAACTCTTCTGTGCTTTACAGAACACGCATTTCTTTCTAGTGAACTAGAGAATGGCCTAATGTTATTTAAGGCAAGGCAAGGCAATTTTATTTGTATAGCGCATTTCATACATAGCAGCAATACAATGCGCTTCACACAATATAGTATAAATAAATCAAATTCTATATATATAAAACATCAGCAAAGACATTAAAAAGATTAATACACAAAAATATTCAATAATGAACATACATACATATACATACATATACACACATTACGCAATAACTACAAAAAGCATCTGAAAAAAGCTTGGTCTTTAATCTATTTTTAAAAATTGTAATAGTTGGAGCATTTTTTATGTTTTCTGGAAGCTGGTTCCAGAGATGGACGCCGAAATATTTAAAAGCAGCTTTCCCTTGTTTTGTTCTAACAATAGGTTTTAGTAGAAGCCGTTTATGCTGTGATCTCAGGGGTCTTGGTTGAGTATGCTGTTGAAACATATCATGACGGTATTTAGGTCCCATCCCCTTTATTGACTTAAAAACTAATAAAAGTGCCTTAAAATTAATCCTGTATCTAATTGGGAGCCAGTGTAAGGACTTTAAAATCGGAGTTATATGATCTATTCTTTTAGTTTTTGTAAGGATCCTGGCTGCACTATTCTGTACCATTTGGAGAGGTTTTAAAGTCTTTTTGGGGAGTCCTGTTAAAAGCACATTACAATAATCAATCCTACTAGAAATAAAAGCATGTATGATCTTTTCAAGATCCTCCTTAGACATACATTTTTTAAGTTTATTGATATTTTTAAGATGAAAATATGCTGATTTTGTGATTGTTTTTATGTGACTATCAAATTTTAGATTATTATCTATTAAGACACCGAGGTTTCTTACCACTTCCTTTGCTATTAAGCCCTTTTTTTCGAGCAGGGTAGAGATTTAAATTTTTTCTTCATTTCTTCCAAAAACGATAACCTCAGTTTTATTTTTATTAAGCAGGAGAAAGTTCTGTGACATCCAAGTATCTATTTCTTCAATGCACTGACAGAGAGTTTCAATGGGGGTATAGTCATTAGGCATTAGAGGTAAATACATGTGTGTGTCATCAGCATGACTGTGGTAGAAGATTGAATTTTTCTTTATGAGTTTACCAAGTGGTAGCATGTAAAGATTGAATAATAAAGGACCCAAAATTGAGCCCTGGGGAACTCCACAGGACAAAGATGTTAGTGTTGAGGAACAATTTCCAATTTTAACAATACAACTCCCATCACTAAGATACGATTTTAGCCAGCTGATCACAACACCAGTGAAACCAACCCAATGTTCCAATCGATGAAGCAATATATAATGGTCAACAGTGTCGAAAGCTGCACTAAGATCTAATAATACTAAGATGGATACCTTGCCTGCTTCTATATTTAACCGGATGTCACTTGTGACTTTATAAGAGCTGTTTCTGTGCTATGGTGAGTCCGGAAACCTGACTGAAAATTGTCAAGGCAGTTGTTAAGTGTTAAAAAAGATGTCAATTGATTAAAAACAATTTTTTCAATGATTTTGCCAATGAACGGTAGGTTTGAAATCGGCCTATAGTTGCTTAATATAGATGTGTCTAAGTTATTCTTTTTGAGAAGTGGTTTTATAACAGCAGTCTTCAGGGATTTAGGGAATGTGCCCATTTGTAAGGATGAATTTATGATGTTAAGCAGTTCTGGTGCTAGAATATGAAAAACAGATTTTAAAAAAGTGGTAGGTAAAATATCAAGTGTACAAGTGGAAGAGGTGAGGCTTTACACTGTTTGATTAAGTGTTTCAGTCTCAGTCAAACTAAAGTTAGCCATGCTGTTTAATGTTCCTGTAGTTATTTGTTCTGGATGCATAGTGAAATGCTTTTGATTTATTATATTCAGTCTAATTTGATCAATTTTAGATTAAAAAAAAAACGCAAACTCATTGCATTTTATGGTCGAGATGAATTCAGGTGGCAGTTTTTGTGGGGGAATTGTCAGTTTTGTTTTGTTATTCTTTGAAGATTTGCCAGATTTACCCCAGGCTGGATGTAAAGAATGTAAAGGATGTAAAAAAAATTAAGAGGTTCATCACAATCTTTCTGCTTCACATGTGAGAGTTAGTGTTTTCAGGGGACTGTAGTGTGATTATCACCAGCAGAGGGCATCATCAGATCTCTCATGATGTGTGTGTGTGTGTGTGTGTTGTGTTGTTGTTGTTGTGAGGTCCTGTGCTCCTCCTGCGGAAACTCTTGACTTCTGGTGTGAAACGGGTGTTTGCAGGGCAGGGCCGCTGATAGAGGAACTCAGCAAACATGAAGAACGTCTGACTGTAAACTCACAGCTTTGATGAAACGGGAGTTCAGCGTTATAACACACAATGACTGAATGTTGTCACACAGGTAAGAGACCGTTTAACCGTTTAACCTCAACTAACTCTCTCCCTCCATCTTCAGTCTAATTCACATTCAAGGTTTTATTGGTAAAATCTGTATTTCCATTGCAGGCTGTTCTTGCAAATGTTTTATTAATAATTTGATATCAGTGGTGGTGTTTTATTTATCTGCACAACACCAGCAACTAGAGGTTATAGATGGTGAAAGTAGATTTAACTATATTATTTTTTAATATACAGTTTTTTAAATGTTGTAAAAATGTTTTTTTCTTGGTTATTGAAATGCATTACGGGAACGTTACTTTTGAATGTTCTCTGAACGCTCTGCAACAAGACGTAACATTTAAAAACGTTAGATGAACTAAACCTTTGCATAAAAAATGTATTAATAATGTTTTGTGCTATTGTTTTATAAAAGGGATCTACTTTCAATAGAACATTATTAAAGATTGAATAAACTATCTGAATTATTATCTGATATTAAAATGACTGATCTTTAATTTATATGTGCTGGTTTGATTTCATGCAGATCAGCTCTGAGTTTGTGTCTGGATCTCTTGTTTCTGTCGTCTGTCTGCTGTGGTCTGTTTGGATAGTCATGTCTGAAGTGAAACACACACACACACACACACACACGTTCAGAGGCCCCTCACACTGAGCCCCCGTGACAACAGGTTTCCTGTTTCATAAAGCAGAACCCGACGAGTGTGAAGCGCATTGTTCAAGACTTCACTGAGAAGAGAGATTTCAAACAACTCTAATCTGGTCATTAATGCCTGTCAGTGTGTATTGTCGACACTCACTGCTGTGTTTCGGGCCTGGTAACTAGTGTTTTACATGTGAGATCACTCTCTGGATCTGCAGCCACACACACTCGCTCATCTGACGGTGTGTGTGTGTTTCCTCAGATTTGACGGTGGAGGAGCAGATGGAGATCGAGCGGCTGAAGATGCACAAGCAGGTTCTGCTGGAGGACATCGAGGTGAGGAACACACACAGAACATGTTTCTAACGTCCACGCTACATTAGGAAAACAATTAGGCCTACGTCACTTTGTGACAACAATGCAATATCGTTACATGAACCCGTCGCGTTTCTGTATTGTAGTGTGTTATATATATTGTAGGCTATATATTGTCTTAAATGTTGTAGCGTTGCCATGTGTGGATGCAACGTAAGGTTTGCTAATTAGTTTCATTGTATAATATATGCGATGACAATAAAAGGAAATTGAAAATGTTATTTTTGAATGTTACAAACGTCCAGTTTTAAAAACGTTTTTTTCTTGGTTATTCAAACATTATGGGAACGTTACTTTGGATTGTTCTCTGAACGTTCTGAAACAAAAGCAACATTTAAAAAATGTTAGACGAACTAAAACGTTTTAGAAAAAAACCGTTCAATGAAGGATGTATAAATAATGTTTTTGTGCTAACGTTTTGAGGACATAATTAAAGACCAGATAACTTTGAACGAACGTTTTAATAAGAATGTTTGTTCATAACGTTAGTATTTAGTTTATACTCGTAGGACTGAAGCTTCAGCATTACCTGTCAAATGATCATCTGTCTTTGTATATATGCGTCCCTCAAATCTTCTGTTGTTTTTGTCATTGTGTTTTTTTCTCGTTGTTCTGTGAAAAAAAAAATGTGTTAAAAAAAAGAAGAAATGGACCAAAATAGCCTAAAAGCCTCTTTCACGTGTCATACTGGACTCGTGGTCTGTTTGTGTGTGTCTGGTGTGATTCTTCCATCACATTCACAAGTGTATAATAGACAGACACTGTAAAGGAATATGTCTTTTTTTTAAAGCAGCTTTAGAAACCTGACGAGAGGTTTTCATTTTTCTTACAGAAACTGAAGAACCAGATTGAAAACGTGATGGCAGATATTCAGGATTTCAAGTCGGCAGAAGACAAGTGAGTGAATATGAATGATGATTGAAAGCGTCTGATGATCTAAGAAAAGAGCTTTATTTACGCACTATTATAGCATTTATTCGTTTCTGAATGAGCAGGTTTTTTTTATATTTTATATATAAAATTGTCCTTAAATTTTGTATATTTTCAGTTTAGTTACATTTTTGGTATTTATGTAATGTTTTTTATTATTTTATTGTTTTTTTATATTTATTTCAGATTGATTTTTTATTTATTAATTAAATAAAATCAGTTGGTTTTCAAGGTAACCTTTAAAATTTTTGTTTAGTTAAATTTTTTCACCTGATATTAATATTTTAAATATTTTTAAAATAGTTCTAGTCTTAGTTTTGATTAAATGCTGGTAAAATAATGAAACGTTGTTCTGCTTGAACTGTTTGCAGTAAGATGGTGGAGAGGGAGAAACGCTTCTGTAGTGGCAAGAAGAAGTTCAACATGGATCCTAAAAAGGTGAGATCTGGAGGAGTCAGTGATGATGATGATGATGATGATGATGATGATGATGAAGACGCTTGTTTCCAGCGTGAGATGACGAGGGCAGTGGAACATCAGTCAGTCTCTGAGATTAGCCACACACACACACTCACACACACTGTGATGGGTAGGTTTAGGGGTCAGGTTAGTGTGTGTGTGTGTGTGTGTGTGTGTGTGTGTGTGTGTGTGATGGGTAGGTTTAGGGGTCGGGTTAGTGTGTGTGTGATGGGTAGGTTTAGGGGCAGGGTTAGTGTGTGTGTGTGTGTGTGATGGGTAGGTTTAGGGGTCAGGTTAGTGTGTGTGTGTGTGTGTGTGTGTGTGTGTGATGGGTAGGTTTAGGGGTCGGGTTAGTGTGTTTGTGTGTGTGTGTGATGGGTAGGTTTAGGGGTCAGGTTAGTGTGTGTGTGTGTGTGTGTGTGTGTGATGGGTAGGTTTAGGGGCAGGGTTAGTGTAAGGGGATAAACTATACAGTTTGTACAGTATAAAAACCATTACGTCTACGGAGAGTCCCCACAAAGATGGCGAACCAGACGTGTGTGAGTGTGTGCGTGTGTGTGTGTGTGTGAATGATTAACAGACTGGAGGTTGTGTAGGATGAAGTCCTCAGGTCAACACCTGAAATACTTTTGGTTTTCTCGTTCTGAGTCTTTGTGGTTTTGCTGCTGCATGTTAACAAGCAGCGAGGCCGACGAGCATGGAAAGAGATGACAGAGAGACACATGAATGTTTGATGTTTAATAAACACCACAAACACAGTCACAAGTCTATAACTAAACTGTAGACAACACACGTACACTTGCGTTCAAAAGATTTGGGTCGTGAGATGTTTTAATGTTTCTGATAGTCTCTTCTGCTCACCGAACCTGCATATATTTGATAAAAATACAGTAAAACAGTGTAATATTACTCCAGTGTAGATCAGCTGTTCTCTATGTGAATATACAGTAAAGTGTAATTTATTCCTGTGATCAAAGCTGAATGTTCAGCATCATTACTCCAGTCTTCAGTGTCACATGATCCTTCAGAAATCACTCTAATATGAGGATCTGATGCTTCTTCTCTTAACTCCGCTTGCTAACTGTTCGGGAAGTTTCTAACTCGCCACCTAGCCTCCTTGCCGACGTCTTCAATAAGTCGCTGATTGGTTAAATCTCCTTAACATCACTGTTTTTTTGTTTGGGGGCTACAGTTAGTTACGCTTCTCTTAATTCTCTCTCAGATGCAGTTCAGATTGGGTGCCTCGGCCCCGGCAATAAATGTCCTCACAGCCATAAAGGAAGGAATCGTGTCTATAGATGTGAGGAGCTCAATGCGTTCATCGAATGGTCAAACACTTGAATATTATACCCCATCTTTTTTCACAGACTCATCCTATTTTAATTTGGAAGAGCCCAAAACAGTCCATCCCAGTGCTATACAAGGGAGGTTTGTGAAGTCTCAGGGGCTGTTTACACGACACCGTTTTCAACTAAAAACGTAAAACCTTTTATGCGTTTTGGCAACTTTTGAAAACGGGTTTTTAAAGTGCAAGTTTTTGAAAACGATCTCCGTGTAAACAACAAAAACGCGAATCTCTGAAGACGCTGACGTCATGCAAATGCGTATTACGTGTTCAGTCTATAGTGTTTCATCGCCATCTACAGGCCTGGCAGCAGAATACAGCGTTTTTAGTCGTTTCTGCGGATCCGTGTGAATGGGGATTGTTTTGACAATGGTTTGGACCCTCAGACAGGCTGGAGGTAGATCAGCCATTTTAGGGACCTCAGCTTTGTCCTTCCACTTGCAACAGTCGATACAGTTTTGCTGGAATTTACGAATTGCCTCACGACCTCTTAGTTTCCACACATTTCTCCTCATTTCAGCAAGTACCCGTTCTGTTCCTGGGTGACAGAGTTTACTGTCATAGTCGTGCATGAGCAGTTTGTTTGATGGATGTTGAGGATTCAGAACTACTGGTTGAATTGTCTGGAGTTCTAGACCTTCAGCACGACGAAGACGTCCTCCAACCCGGATAAGCTGACCGGCTTCATCAAACTCTGGGGATAAACTGAGTTGGCGGTTTATAGTGGATACAGGCTAACCAGCTTTCAGTCGTTCATATTCCTTTGGGAAACTGTCACGTTGGATGTTTTGGAAGATGAGGCGTTCTGCCATCACGTAGTCTTTAGCTGTTTGACTGGATTGGTTTGGGTCACTTGGACTGTGGCTTCAACAAGGTCTTTCCATGTACTGTACTCACTGGGGTTCAAGGGTTTTGATACTCTGTTGACACCGTAGAACACACTCTTCCTCTTCTCCACTTCATCCTCAGGAGGTTTCGGGTAGGGCTGGGTACCAAGTTCGGTACTTTTTAGGTACCGACCGAATTGCCTCGATACTACCGAGTATCGAAACATGTCTTGTTTTTCGGTACCAAATTTCGGTACCTAAGTGGTTAATCTCGTCAACGTCGGTGAAACAATAAGCATGCAGCATGATTGGCTGTGGCGGAAAAGTTTACGCGGCTGCCCAGAGACTTGGCTCGTCGCACGTGAGGCTGTAGTGTGTGTGTAAACGTCCCAACCCAGATAGATAGAAAATATGTGGAAATGATCCAAAGTGTACCTATGTGCCAGACTCGATGCCAGAAGCACGCGATGCAATATTTTCGACAAGATAATTGCTGCCAAGACCGGTAACACGGTAAATCTGATAAGGCAAAGCGCACAGAATACACTTGAGAGTGTGTTCACACCGAACGCGTCTATCGCGTCTAGACGCTTGAATCTTCCGCTCGATTTCAAACGCGTCGCCCAATTCGCGTCATTCGCGACGCCCGGCGCGAATGATGCGTCTATTCGCGTCTTTGCATTGACTTTGTATGTAATCTACTCGCGCAAATAATTAAATTCGCGTTCGGTGTGAACAGTGAACATACCATTAGTAAACACTTGTTCATTAATAAACAATTAAAATATCTCCTTGCTATTGTTTCCCGACACATCCATAATCATTAGGCTACTTTTGCCAGTGCTTTGCGGCAAGCTTGATGTGTGCGGAGCGCGAGGCATATATCCCGCCCCCCAGTAGCCTATATTTAATTTAATTCACATTTATTTGTATAGCGTTTTTCACAATACATATCGTTTCAAAGCAGCTTTACAGAAAATGCATGTGTCTAAATTACAATTTAGAGTTATCTGTTATCAGAGGTGACAGTGTAATGCATTTCAATTAATTTTCATTCAATTTCATTGTTAAACAATGCATTAAGTTAAGGCAGAAACAATGAGCTCATTGAGGTAAAGAATATTGTTAAATGATTAGGAAACATCGAAAACTTTAGCATTGGTGCTTTTTTACATACTCAAAATATGAGTGTAAAAAAGTCAACAAACTGAAAAAATGAAAATAAAAATTAGGTAATGTTATATTGTTAAAACTGGTTACATAAAATTGGTATCGAAAAAAGTATCGTTCAGGAACCGGTATCGAAGTCAAGGTATCGGTATCGGTATCGAACATTTTGTTACGATACCCAGTCCTAGTTTCGGGACTGGCATAGTGGGCGACTGTGATTCAGCCTGTAGTGAGAATGGTGGGCTTTGACTCCATCTGTTTGGTGACGCAAGTTCTTTTAGGCTGTGACCCCTTGTGAGGTCATCTGCAGGGTTTCGGAGGGAATCTACATATCACCATTCATTCTGATCCACTAGATCTTGGATTTCTGCTATCCTAGTCCCTACGAAGACTTTAAAGGTGCAGTCTGTAAGAGCCATTGTTTCCCCCGCCCTCCTCCTCAGGCTTGATGCTCACGCGGGTTGCCAGTTTGAGGAGATGCAACAGGAACGAGCGCAATTGAAAATGAAAGCCGAGACTCGAGTAAGTTGATTAGTTGATTTATCCGCATTTTAATATGCTCTCGTTAATAGAGATTTTCAGATGGATACCAACGCTTTTTAGGTTGGGCAGAATCTGCAATCTCTGACCCAATTTGCTGGCTGCAAAATGCTGTGTTTGCTGCCAACTGGCATCCCGGGTGTCGAAATACGATTGGGTGAACTGGCAGTGGGCGAGATCACACAGACCAAAACAAAAACAGACATTCCAACACGGAAAGCACATTTCAAAGTAAAATAACTAGCTGTAGAAGTGTTTTGCATAGAAACTCAGCATGTTTCCTAAATATCTGCAAACATATTAGGGTGTTTTTATGCTTTAGTAGAGTGAAAAGGTTACATACAGCACCTTTAAAGCTACAAGACTCAGCCAGGAAAGGACTGTGGTGGAATCAGACCACTCGGCTTATTTCCATTTTGAGTTCTGTTTGTAGCAGCTTTGAGGATCAGAGGATCATACTGGCTTGCTGTCACTTTATAAATTTGCTGCATAGGGGGTGTGGTTATTGGCACTGGGTGGTGTTTATATCCAAGGATGTCCGAGTCATAGTTCCATCTCAATCCAAGGGTGGATTCTTGTGGTTCGACTTCATCATGTGACAGCCAAAGCTCAGTGCTGTCTGAAGGAGGCTCTTTAGGTAGGTGATCAATGACATTTGGCATGTCGCAAGCCCATTGACGGATCTCGAAGCCACCACTCGCAAGAAGTTCTCGCAACACATTTACTAATTGCTTGGTTTCATCTGGGAACATTACGCTCTTTAGGCGTCTACGTAAAAGTTCCTTTCGATTGCTGATCTAAGGGGGCCATTTCGCGTGGTATTATCCAAAGCATGATGCTGTAATGCATATCTGGCACAGCAAGGGCTGCAAGCTGTGCCAAAATGCTAGGGGGGGTATTTGTTTCGAGGTCATGCCAGACAAAGCCGAGTAGGTTTCTGTTTTCAGGCAGTAGGCAGACCTGATGAAACGTGCCTTTTATGTCTCCCCTCACCGCGACAGTATGGTCCCTTAACAGAACCCCCAAAAGGGAAGGGCCTAGTACAGGTGGTTTTGGCTTGTAGCGAGTCCATTGATTTCTGATCTTGTTTGGATCGTATAACCAGTCTTTAATTTTTGTGGGGACTTGGCTCTGTCTCCATCTACATCATCCAATGAGCTTAACCATGACAGGGAAAGGCCTAGTTCAGGTCCTGCAAGGAGGTAGTTGTTGAGGTTATACTCCTTGTATTCAAAGGAGTTTAACACCACTCTGTTTTTGCCGTTATGATGAACCATGTGGTGGAGAATAAACCATGATCCTTCCTCCGTGGCAACAGAGTCTATTTCTGTTTCTCAAGTCTTTGTGGGCATGAAGCTGAGGCATGTCAGCCTTAGACAGCAGTGGTGTGGCATAGTGCTTCACTCCATCTACCATCACTCTGGTGGTTTTGGCTTGTAGCGAGTCCATTGATTTCTGATCTTGTTTGGATCGTATGACCAGTCTTTCATTTTTGTGGGGAATGCTATCTCCTTGCCTAAGTCTCTCAACATTTTGGAACACTTCTTCCATTTGAGGAGTGACGGAAAGGTGTAGGCACTGCTGAGGCTGAAGCTGTTGCTGTAGATAGCGTGTTGGTCCTTGTAGCACCCAACCTAGTCTAATTCTAATTGCTACTGGACCTCCAGGTAGGCCAGGCGAACCTGGCTCAATAGGTGCAATCAGATGGGAATGATCTGCGCCTATTAGAAGGAGGGGATGGGATTTTTGAAGGGGCTGCAATGGGATGCCTTTTAGGGACCGGTATTTCTGCTGGAGCATTGCAGTCGGGTAAGAGTGCCCGGCCAAACTTAAGTGCTCAGAGGTAAAGGCATTCTGGATTTGGTAGCTCCTTTGTGGCTGTGATATTAAGCGTACACTAAAGAAAACGGAGGCCCCATAAAGTTTCTTGACATCTTGTTGAATTGTTCTTAAAGGGGACATATCATGAAAATCTGACTTTTTCCATGTTTAAGTGCTATAATCGGGTCTCTGGTGCATCTACCAACCCGGAGAAAACGTGAAAAGTGACAACCCAGTAACCCGAGCACAGAACACTATTTGACCAAAAAATGTCACAGCTGTCTTATAAATACCTTAGGGAACTGTGTCAACTTGTGTAAGAGTTAAACATGACGATGAGATGAATCAATGTAACTCCACAACAACTACATAAATGTATCCACTAAACATTCAGAAATGTTCAGCTGAGTCTCTCCGTAAGGCTGCACTCGCAACTGGTTATTTCTGAGATTTTTGTAAATTTGTGTGTTTTGAAACAAATATTTAAAAAATATACTGTCTTTGTTGTTTCTACTTTAATTTTGAAATTAACTGTGAAATCATTACATTATGAACTATATATTAAAAACTTAAACAAGTGTTTTTTAACTGCAATCAATCACAGAAAAATGTGTGATTAATCTAGTTAATTTTTTTTAATCGATCGACGGCACTAAATATAATATAATATAATATAACACATCATATTTCTATTGCAGGTAAGCAAAAGTCAACCAGTGTATCAGTTTCTGTGATTTTTGGTTTGAAGGGTTTAGTCTTTTCTTTAGTCATTCTGCAGAAAAGGGAAGTATTGGTCTGAAGGAAAGCAGATGTTGAGCTGTGGAGGAAGTAGTGTGGACGCTCGGATAAACTCAGATAAACTGCAGCGTCTCTCACAGAAAGCTTCAGTGTTTTATCTGTGTGACAGCGAGCGAGTGAACGGCTCAAACCGCTCTGTGTTTCAGGGAATCAAGTATCTGGTGGACAACGAGCTTCTGGAGTGGAAACCAAAACGAGTGGCAGAGTTTCTGTATAAAGAGGAAGGACTGAATAAGACGGCCATCGGAGACTTCCTGGGAGAGAGGTGACTTATGAACCAAACACACACACATCAGATCTGTGTGTGTGTCTGTGTGTGTGTGTGTGTGTGTGTCTGAGTGTGCGTGTGTGTGAGTGAGAGTGCGTGCGTGAGTGTGTGTGTGTGAGTGAGTGTGCGTGTGTGTGTGTGAGTGAGAGTGCGTGTGTGTGTGTGTGAGTGAATGAGAGTGCATGCGAGTGAGTGAGAGTGCGTGTGTGTGTGAGTGTGTGTATGTGTGTGTGTGTGTGTCCTGATGAATGCATCTCAATCTGATGTTTCAGGGAGGAGATGCATCTGCAGATTCTCAAGGCGTTTGTGGAGCTGCACGAGTTTTCGGATCTCAACCTGGTCCAGGCGTTACGGTGAGAACTCGAGCGCTCCTCCCTTCACACACACACACACACACACACACACGTGACGGACTCGTCTTATTGCTCCTCCTCTCTCTCGCTCCTCAGGCAGTTCCTGTGGAGTTTCCGTCTGCCTGGAGAAGCGCAGAAGATCGACCGCATGATGGAGTCTTTCGCCACACGTTACTGTAACTGTAACGTCAACGTCTTCCAGTCCACAGGTGAAGCGACACTCGAAACTCATCAAAGTCCACTTGCATAATACATAATATATATTACACCCATTAATTACTATATTTGAGTATTTGAAAATAGAAACTCATGGAAGCTTGTTTCTGCCATGAAATAAACAATATTGCGTAATATTGGAATTTTGACCTTTTTTACGTCTCGTAATTCAGTCTTTTGTTTCTGGAATAAAATAGTTACACAATTTTGGTAGACGTTGACAATTCTTAGTATTTTTTCAGAAAACCCTCAGGAGATAAGGATATTTATCCTAGAATAACATAGGTTTTTGTAGGCGTTTTTAGGTGGCGTTTTAGGAGTAAATGGGTTTAAGTCCCCATGTGGTGAAAATCCAGCTTTTAATTTTGTTTATGTGTCTATGTGGTGTTTTTAATACGCTTTAAGACAAACTATGTGCAAATCCAGAAGTCGACAAAACACGGTTTGAAATCGCTGGTGTTTCTGACGTCACAAACGACCTTGTAACCAATCAGATCAACGTGTGATCGTCAACCAGTGGATCTCTGAGCTGAGTGAGTGAGTGGAGGCGGGGCTCATTCAAATATTCATAGAACCGCGAATACTAAATGAGGCAAGGGTGTCGAATTACATTCAAGATATTTTAAGGCATGAAGAAATTTTTTTTAAGGAATATTTAAATATGTCCTTTTGGTGATCAAAGATAAGTTTTAAGGGATAAAATGATTGATTACAGGGGAAATTTTAATATCTCACAATTCTCACAAAAAAGACCAATTTCTCATGCAATTCTGACTTTTTTCTCAGAATTGCAAGAACAAAATCACAGAAAAAACGTTGCAATTAACTTTTATATTTTTTTTATTCCATGGCGAAATAAGCTTCCATTGAGACTATTTGTTATGCATTCACAAATCTGTTAATTGGCCAAGCTGATGATCTCAAAACGCTTTGTTTATCAGTCTCTGGTAAAGTTGTTGAGAACAGTTGTGTTGTTTGTGATCCTCAGACACGTGTTACATCCTTTCGTTTGCCATCATCATGTTGAACACGAGTCTTCACAACCCCAGCGTGAAGGACAAGACCCCGTTGGAGAGATTCATTAGCATGAACCGCGGGATCAACAACGGAGAGGATCTGCCCGACGACCTTCTGACGGTGAGCAGCCAATCACAATCACTCCTCAATGGTCACATGACCAAAATACTACACTAGAGTCACTGAGCACAAATAACAGCGTGGTGTTAAAGGGATAGTTCACCCAAAAATGAAAATTAGCCTATGATTTACTCGCCCTCAAGTCACCCTAAGTGCATCTATCCATCATAAAAGTGCTATCCATGATAAAAGTGCATCTGTCTATCATAAAAGTGCATCTGTCCATCATAAAAGTGCATCTGTCCATCATAAAAGTGCATCTATCCATCATAAAAGTGCATCTATCCATCATAAAAGTGCATCTGTCCATCATAAAAGTGCATCTGTCCATCATAAAAGTGCATCTGTCCATCATAAAAGTGCATCTATCCATCATAAAAGTGCATCTATCCATCATAAAAGTGCATCTGTCCATCATAAAAGTGCATCTGTCCATCATAAAAGTGCATCTATCCATCATAAAAGTGCATCTGTCCATCATAAAAGTGCATCTGTCCATCATAAAAGTGCATCTATCCATCATAAAAGTGCATCTGTCCATCATAAAAGTGCATCTATCCATCATAAAAGTGCATCTATCCATCATAAAAGTGCATCTGTCCATCATAAAAGTGCATCTGTCCATCATAAAAGTGCATCTGTCCATCATAAAAGTGCATCTGTCCATCATAAAAGTGCATCTGTCCATCATAAAAGTGCATCTGTCCATCATAAAAGTGCATCTATCCATCATAAAAGTGCATCTATCCATCATAAAAGTGCATCTATCCATCATAAAAGTGCATCTATCCATCATAAAAGTGCATCTGTCCATCATAAAAGTGCATCTATCCATCATAAAAGTGCATCTGTCCATCATAAAAGTGCATCTGTCCATCATAAAAGTGCATCTGTCCATCATAAAAGTGCATCTATCCATCATAAAAGTGCATCTATCCATCATAAAAGTGCATCTATCCATCATAAAAGTGCATCTATCCATCATAAAAGTGCATCTGTCCATCATAAAAGTGCATCTATCCACCATAAAAGTTCCGGGGGGTAGGGCTGGGTACCGAGTTCGGTACTTTTTAGGTACCGACCGAATTGCCTCGGTACTACCGAGTATCGAAACATGTCTTGTTTTTCGGTACCAAATTTCGGTACCTAAGTGGTTAATCTCGTCAACGTCAGTGAAACATGCATGCAGCATGATTGGCTGTGGAGGAAAAACACTAGTTTACGCGGCTGCCCAGAGACTTGGCTTGTCGCATGTGAGGCTGTAGTGTGTGTGTGTGTGTGTGTGTGTTTGCCAGAAGCACGCGATGCAATATTTTCGACAAGATAATTGCTGCCAAGACCAGTAACACGGTAAATCTGATAAGGCAAAGCGGTGTGTCATACAAAGCACACCGAACGCGAATAGAGCGTCAAATAGGCGTCTATCGCGTCTAGTTAGACGCTTCAATCTTCCGCTCGAGTTCAAAACGCATCGCCCAATTCGCATCATTCGCGACGCCCGGCGCGAATGATTCGTCTATCCCCGTCTTTGACTTTGTATCTAATCTACTAGCGCAAATAATTAAATTCGCGTTCGGTGTGAACAGTGAACACACCATTAGTAAACACTTGTTCATTAATAAACAATTAAAATATCTCCTTGCTGTTGTTTCCCGACACATACATAATCATTAGGCTACTTTTGCCAGTGCTTTGCGGCAAGCTTGATGTGTGCTGAGCGCGAGGCATATATCCCGCCCCCCAGTAGCCTATATTTAATTTAATTCACATTTATTTGTATAGCATTTTTCACAATACATATCGTTTCAAAGCAGCTTTACAGAAAATGAATGTGTCTAAATTACAATTTAGAGTGATCTGTTATCAGAGGTGACAGTGTAATGCATTTCTATTAATTTTCATTCAATTTCATTGTTAAACAATGCATTAAGTTAAGGAAGAAACAATGAGCTCATTGAAGTAAAGAATACATGTTAAATGATTAGGAAATATAGAAAACTTCAGCATTGGTGCTTTTTTACATACTCAAAATATGAGTGTAAAAAAGTCAACAAACTGAACAAAAAAAATAAAAATTAGGTAATGTTATATTGTTAAACAAAATTGGTATCGAAAAAAGTATCGTTCAGGAACCGGTATCGAAGTCAAGGTATCGGTATCGGTATCGAACATTTTGTTACGATACCCAGCCCTACCGGGGGGTTAGTAAAGGCCTTCTGAAGCGAAGCGATGCGTTCGTGTACTAAAAATATCCATATTTAAAACCTTATCGACTAAAATAACTAGTTTCCGGCAGACGGCCGTACGCATACTACGCAAGTCGATTTACGCCACAAGAGTAACCAGTGACGCATGCATGTCGTAGATGTAGGAGTAGCGTAAACTCTGACGCCTCTCGCGGTTCAAACAAACAGGGCGGGGCAACAAACTCAAGCTCCTCCCACTTTCCTCTTTAATAATTGTGGTTTCAGACTTCTAATTCGTGACTGGTGTTCGGGTTTGCTCTTTCCTCTGCGCTTCCGCGTTCGTCATGCGTCGGGTCAGGGGCTACTCTTTCGCCGTCTGCCAGAAGCTAGTTATTTTAGTCAATAAAGGTTTAAATATGGATATGTTTCTTATGGGCTGATTTTAATTTTTGGGTGAACTATCCCTTTAATTATTGGACAGTAAATGTGCAGCACTAACAAGAAGACTGAAGTGTGTGTTTCTTTTCATCACCACAGAATCTGTTCAACAGCATACGGAACGAACCCTTCAAAATCCCAGAGGATGATGGGAATGATCTCACACACACCTTCTTCAACCCCGACCGCGAGGGCTGGCTGCTCAAACTAGGTAAAGATTATAAAGTTATTATAAACTACTGCACTACTCCAAACATATTTAGTCTAGTTTACTTTCTCCTTCATCTATTCGAGAACTGCTTTTATTAGGTGTGTTTATTGTAAATCTATGCAAGTTTAATAGTGACATCATCTATGTCTGTCAAATAGATTCTGCTCACACATCTAACAAAAATATAAAAATTAATATAAATAAGAATGTTCATATAAATGTAATTTCTGATGAACAGTCTAAATTAGTCTAAATTAAAAAAAAAATTAAAATGTTTTTTCTTGGTTATTCAAATATTAATGGAACGTTTCATTGTATCATTCATACATTATGGAACGTCACTTTTGAATGTTCTCTGAACGTTCTAAAACTAGTCGTTACATTTAAAACACGTTTGACGAACGTCCAACTGAAACATTCCATGAACAATGTATAAATAATGTTTTTGTGCTAATGTTTTGAGAACATTATTAAAGAACGAACGTTTTATTAGCATGAAGATCGTTTGATCGAAACGTTCTGAGAACTAGATGTGCATGTATTAGTAAATGTTGAAATTAACATTAACTACAGTTAATAAGTATTTTTCATAGTTGGCTCATGTTAACTGATGTAGTGTTGCTGATGTGTAATCCGTCCGCAGGCGGGCGTGTGAAGACCTGGAAGAGGCGATGGTTCATCCTCACTGATAACTGCCTGTATTATTTTGAATACACCACAGTAAGAACCCTCTGAACGCATGAGTGTGTGTGTAAAGTGTGTGTATCAGAGCTGACTGTGGTGTTTGTGTATCAGGACAAAGAGCCGCGCGGGATCATTCCTCTGGAGAATCTGTGTGTGAAGGAAGTGCTCTTTCCCCGGAAGCCGGTGAGACCCGCATGTGTTACACACTGAAACCTTTAAAGCTTTAAAATACAGAGGAATTAATCTGGCCCAATCCTGCATCATCGCATATGATTTATGGAGAATGATAATGCATCGCAGAAACATACTAACATCAAACTCAGTGGCTGTCAGTAGAGTAAGGCCATGCGTGTGTGTTGTGAGTGATGCTAACCTGTGACCTTTGACCTGTGCCAGTATTGTTTAGAGCTGTATAACCCCAACAGTCGAGGTCAGAAGATCAAGGCGTGTAAAACAGAGACAGACGGGCGAGTTGTGGAGGGAAAACACCAGTCCTACAGCATCTGTGCTTCTACAGCGGAGGAGAGAGACCAGTGGATCGAGTCCATCAGGTGTGTGTGTGTGTGTGTGTCAGTCCTACAGCATCTGTGCTTCTACAGCGGAGGAGAGAGACCAGTGGATCGAGTCCATCAGGTGTGTGTGTGTGTGTGTGTGTGTGTGTGTGTCAGTCCTACAGCATCTGTGCTTCTACAGCGGAGGAGAGAGACCAGTGGATCGAGTCCATCAGGTGTGTGTGTGTGTGTGTGTGTGTGTGTCAGTCCTACAGCATCTGTGCTTCTACAGCGGAGGAGAGAGACCAGTGGATCGAGTCCATCAGGTGTGTGTGTGTGTGTGTGTGTGTGTCAGTCCTACAGCATCTGTGCTTCTACAGCGGAGGAGAGAGACCAGTGGATCGAGTCCATCAGGTGTGTGTGTGTGTGTGTGTGTGTGTGTGTGTGTCAGTCCTACAGCATCTGTGCTTCTACAGCGGAGGAGAGAGACCAGTGGATCGAGTCCATCAGGTGTGTGTGTGTGTGTGTGTGTGTGTGTGTCAGTCCTACAGCATCTGTGCTTCTACAGCGGAGGAGAGAGACCAGTGGATCGAGTCCATCAGGTGTGTGTGTGTGTGTGTGTGTGTGTGTGTGTGTCAGTCCTACAGCATCTGTGCTTCTACAGCGGAGGAGAGAGACCAGTGGATCGAGTCCATCAGGTGTGTGTGTGTGTGAGAGAGAGTGTGTGTGTGTGTGTGTGTGTGTCAGTCCTACAGCATCTGTGCTTCTACAGCGGAGGAGAGAGACCAGTGGATCGAGTCCATCAGGTGTGTGTGTGTGTGTGTGTGTGTGTGTGTGTGTGTGTCAGTCCTACAGCATCTGTGCTTCTACAGCGGAGGAGAGAGACCAGTGGATCGAGTCCATCAGGTGTGTGTGTGTGTGTGTGTGTGTGTGTGTGTGTCAGTCCTACAGCATCTGTGCTTCTACAGCGGAGGAGAGAGACCAGTGGATCGAGTCCATCAGGTGTGTGTGTGTGTGAGAGAGAGTGTGTGTGTGTGTGTGTGTGTGTCAGTCCTACAGCATCTGTGCTTCTACAGCGGAGGAGAGAGACCAGTGGATCGAGTCCATCAGGTGTGTGTGTGTGTGTGTGTGTGTGTGTGTGTGTGTGTCAGTCCTACAGCATCTGTGCTTCTACAGCGGAGGAGAGAGACCAGTGGATCGAGTCCATCAGGTGTGTGTGTGTGTGTGTGTGTGTGTGTCAGTCCTACAGCATCTGTGCTTCTACAGCGGAGGAGAGAGACCAGTGGATCGAGTCCATCAGGTGTGTGTGTGTGTGTGTGAGAGAGAGTGTGTGTGTGTGTGTGTGTGTGTGTGAGAGAGAGTGTGTGTGAGAGAGAGAGAGAGAGAGAGAGAGCAGTGAATCTATGGAGTTAATATTGTGCCATAATTAAACAAATGAATCCAGCATTTTGCAAACAAACTCGATCTGCTTTGCAAAGGAAAACTCGACTCGCAAACAAACAGAAAGCAATGTGCAAGTACAAACGTCAATTTGAGTGCAAATGCAGTGGAGTAACACATATGTATTGTGTTTTACAAATATAATAAATGAGCCTAGATAATATTTCACAAATAAATACAAATCATCCTACAAATTGCATGTAACCTTTGAACAAATACCAAATCTAGTGCATACAAATGCATGTCTGTGTTACGATTTTGAGACACTTGGCTCTCGGCTCGATTTTCTCAGAATTGCAGTTGATAACTTCCTCTTCTAGAACAGCAGATGGCGCTGCGATAGGGGATTAATGTAGTGCTAGTCTCCGGGAGAAGCACTGATTTGAAACGCCTGTTGGCCTTTGCCTACAGCTGAGGAACATGAGCGGTGAACAGCTGAGTTTCTCTCTCACTGTATCTATAATGAACCTTTTTGAGGTTTTCTTTTGCAAAATGTATAGATAGAAATCCACATTAGCACTTAGTAGCACTCCACTCTCTCTAGTAGAAAAGGGGAATCTAGAAGCATCATGTTGCTTTTTTACACTCATGCAGTGTTGGGGGTAACGAGTTACAAAGTAACGGATTACAGTAACGATATTACTTTTTTAAGTAACGAAGTAAAGTAACGCATTACACTGAAAATATCGGTAACTGCCTAGTTGCCATAGAGATCGATTTGAGTGACACAGCTGCCGGTGCGCAGGAGAGAGGGAAAAGAAGACGGAGACGGGGGGTTTCGGCCAGTGGCGATATTCACATTACTTTCAGTTTATTGCTCGAAAGGACAAACATATTCGTGTGAAATGCACTCTAGTAAACCCTAAGATTATTACTTGTGACATTAGAACAAAATATGTGGATATAAAAACATGTATGTAGGCTATAGAACTCTCTTAAATATTTTCTAATTTCACTAAACATTTCATTAAGTTTCGTGGACATTTTATAAAACATGGATCTTAGGCTCATTTTGTAAACATAAGACACTGATTTAGACGCGCAAACTGTGTGCCGGTGCGGTGAGACGTACACGCTCGGGCAGATTCAGCTTGAAGTCGTTCATCCTCGGATGCGGCGCGCGCTGTTACAACAAAGCCGTGCACTTCGCCAAGCGAGATGGGGTCCGGCGCACCCAGCGCGCACGGCCGCCCACACCACAATGACGTCATTTTTGCCGCAGCTTCGCGCTCGTGCGGACGCGTCGAGTATAAACAAGGCTCGCTTTCGTCAAGTCTTGGGTAACACTAAACGAAATGAACAGGCTTGTTGCAGGGTTCATTGTAGAAGACATGCTTCCCCTGTCGACTATTAATCGCCCGGGTTTAGAAAAATGCATTTTAATTTAACATTAAGAATTTTATGGGATAAAGTGACCTTTATTTTATTATTTTTCATTGACTACTTCATTTTTTGTTTTTATTGCCATGAGTCGAATAAAAAGATGGTTTTGTTCTCAGGAGAAGAGTTTTATTCGTTTAATCTCATGTTTCCCAAAGCCTGTGTTTTGAAACTTTGTGCAGACAGGGATATTGTTCTTTCATGCCATTTTGTATAGATTTATACAATAAACACTATGCAGACAGGCTAAGTGATGATAGGGCTATGATGTTTGTCCATGTATCACGGACACGGTAAATTAAGAAACGGAAAGTAATAAAGTAATAAGTAGTGAAGTTACTTTTCAAACGCAGTAACTAGTAAAGTAATATCATTACAATTTATAGAAGTAACTAGTAACTAATTACTTTTTTTGAGAAACTACCCCAACACTGCACTCATGTTTGCAAAATGCTGGATTCGTTTTTTTAATTATGGCACAATATTAACTCCATATTGGATCGAGTCCATCAGGTATGAATACGAGAGTGTGTGTGTGTGTGTGTGTGTGTGTGTGTGCGGCCTCATACAGCGTCTGAACGCCCGGCACACATCTGACCTATAACACGTGTGTGTGTGTGTGTGTGTGTGCGGCCTCATACAGCGTCTGAACGCCCGGCACACATCTGACCTATAACACGTGTGTGTGTGTGTGTGTGTGTGCGGCCTCATACAGCGTCTGAACGCCCGGCACACATCTGACCTATAACACGTGTGTGTGTGTGTGTGTGTGTGCGGCCTCATACAGCGTCTGAACGCCCGGCACACATCTGACCTATAACACGTGTGTGTGTGTGTGTGTGTGTGCGGCCTCATACAGCGTCTGAACGCCCGGCACACATCTGACCTATAACACGTGTGTGTGTGTATTCCACAGGGCCAGCATTACAAAAGATCCCTTCTATGACCTCGTGTCCATCAGGAAGAAGAAAGTTATCAACAAAGTTCCAGAGAAATGATCGAAGCGCCGGCGTGACTGAACACAACACACACACCAGAACAGTGTTATTCACACGCAGGGACACATCTTCCTCTCTCCGCAGGTTTAATGGATGACACACTTCACTCTCCGGAAATCCCTTAAACACTCACTCGAGTCAGTAGTTGAAGAGCTTCACAGTGAACGTGGAGAAGCTCAGATCATTCCATGACACACTTCTCGGTTCATACTGAGATCTTTTCTGAAACACACGTGAGATTGAGATTATAAAGAGACACTAGCGATGTTTCCATTTACAGTTTAACTTGTGAAGAAGATTAGAATATCACATAAAAACATTTGCGAATAAAGCAGCGTTTCTATCCCAAAATATCAGTAATAAACTGTAAGTTTCTGCATTCTGGCTCTTTTCCCTCCATCATAAATGATAGAATGATTAGAGATGCTGCGACGCCATTGGTCCACTGGTTACTCCAGTTATCCAATCACAGCTGACGCTGAGGCAAACTCACATGAGTTTATTTGCTGCACATCGAGGGATTTATTCAGTAATTGTGTTTCCTTTATAGTTTATGCACGTCTTCTTATCAGGGAAAAAAACTAACCTTCTCAATTGAGCGCATTTTTTAAATGTATTACAATCGTTTTTTTATGTGATATCCCAAAACTCTGATAATAATAGGTGGATGGAAACATAGCTATTATAATTGTATAATTGTGCACTTGAATACAAGTGATACAAAAATCACCAGAAAGACCGTTATTATCTAAAGCCAACATGCCTCTGCCATCTGACCACGTGTTGTGTTGTATTTTGTCAGCCAGTTCAGTGTGCGAGTGTGTGTGAGAGAGTTTTTGTGTATGAGAATGTGAGAGAGTGTGTGTTTGTGTGTGTGAGAGTTTGTGTGTATGAGAGTGTGAGTGTGTATGTGAGAGAGAGAGAGAGAGAGAGTGTGTGTGTGTGAGTGAGTGTGTGTGTGTGTGAGAGAGAGTATGTGAGTGTGTGTGTGTTTCTCTTGGTGACGCAGTGATGTAGTAATGAGGCAGCAGATCTGATGGGTTGTTTCCTACACACACTCAGGGGTTCGTTTCCCGAAAGCATCTTTAGCCAACTATGGTCGCAAGTTCCGTCGTTACCAATAGAGTTCAATGGAAATTGCGACCAGTTGGCTAACGATGCTTTCGGGACACGCACCCCAGAACAAACACATTTACTCTGATCGTTTTGTAGAAAATGTTTTTCATGTAAAATATATTTTGTATATATTATATATCCTATAAATGATTATAGGTGATGCATTGTACAGTTGATTATTTAATTAAAGTTATTTGTGATCAAATCTGTTAATATATTGTCTTTTATTCAATGTAGGCCTTTCTAGTTTAAGCAGAAACAAACATTTGAGCTGTCGGGAAAAACCTGACGTTGGTTTTGTTAAAAGAAGAAGCTCAGGGTTATTCTCACACTCAACACAGTCTCAGTGTCATTTATACACAAACACACACTTTCTCTCACACACCACTCGAACATACTTACGGCATGAACACACACTCCGCTCAAACCGCGCACGCAGCAGACACACACACCACTCATTCCGCACGCACACACACACAAGTCAAGTCATCTTCATTTATATAGCGCTTTTAACAATGGATTGTTTCAAAGCAGCTTTACAGAGATAAACATATAATTTAAGGTAACAGATTGTTTTGGCGTTATAGCGGTTCTTGAATAATGTTATTTCCAGCTAAAGTTAACTTTGATTGATTCACCTCCGTCGAAATGATCAGACTTTTAAACGCGAACCTGTGATTAACGCTGACGGCGTTCACATGCTCATTCAGAATTGATTCTATAGTTATGTGCTTTTGAAATATGAGCGCAGGTTTATAATTCATACAACCCAGCCTAAACAAACTACTTTTCTTGCCTATAAATTTTGATACAGAATTTTGTTTTATTTTATCACTTCGGGGTACGCGAGCCGGAATTCACAACGCTTCATCTGTAGAGTGGGAAAGGGATCCTCCATAGGGAGAGGATAGTGGATACTTCAGCACTGCATTGTCATCGGGTCCAGGCGGATCTCCTTCGTCAGATCTGGACACGGCCTGGATCCGGCAGGCTGCGGGAAAACCTCGGGATAAACAAAGACACTAATATTAGCGTAGATGCCATTCTTCTTATGATGTAGCGAGTACATCAAGATTTAAGGGAAGTGTTCCCAGTTCCGGCTGACCTAATCTATGCAGCCTAACATTGAATTATAGAAGTCTATAGTGTGTTATGTGTATGCTAGGTCAAAGAGATGTGTTTTTAGTCTAGCTTTGAACTGGCAGAGTGTGTCTGCTTCCCGGACAATGGTAGGAAGACTGTTCCAAAGTTTTGGTGCTAAATAGGAAAAGGATCTACCGCCAGCAGTCGATTTAGATATTCTAGCCTAGGTATTATCAACTGGCCGGAATTTTGAGATCGCAATAGACGTGAAGGACTATAATACGTTAAGAGCTCGTTCAAGTACTGCGGAGCTAAACCATTTAGTGCTTTGTAAGTAATCTACAATATTTTAAAATGTATACGATGTTTAATAGGGAGCCAATGCAGTGTTGACAGAACCGGGCTAATATGGTCATATTTCCTGGTTCTGGTAAGAACTCGAGCTGCGGCGTTTTGGACCAGCTGTAGTTTGTTTATTACGCGTGCAGGGCAACCACCCAGTAGAGCATTACAGTAATCTAGCCTTGAGGTCATGAACGCATCAACTAATTGTTCCGCATTTCCCAATGAGAGCATATGGCGTATTTTGGATATATTTTTAAGATGGAAAAATGCAGTTTTACAGATACTAGACACGTGGCTTTCAAAAGAAAGGTTGGTATCAAAGAGCACACCCAGGTTCCTAACCGACGACGAAGACTTAACAGAGCAGCCATCAAGTGTTAGACAGTATTCTGGGTTATTACGTGTGGAAGTTTTTTGTCCAATAATTAGAATCTCTGTTTTTTCAGAATTTAGTAGTAGGAAATTACCAGTCATCCAATTTTTTATATCAGCTATGCATTCCGTTAATTTTTTGAATTGGTAAGTTTCGTTGGGTTTTGAAGAAATATACAGCTGAGTATCATCGGCATAACAGTGAAAGCTAACTCCATGTTTCCTAATGATATCTCCTAATGGTAGCATGTACAGAGTGAACAGACACACACACTCGATCAGATCTTGGACTGATGAAAGTCTGAAACGTGATCTCATTCAGTTTTAGAGGAAGTGCATGTCGAAGATCAGTGTGTGTCAGAAGAGAAATCAAACGGGAAGAGAATCTTCCAGCATCTGAAGGACAGGATGAACCCGCTTTCGTTCACGCAACAGGGAAACGAGATATGACCTCATCGCTTTCACTTCCTCCATCGGAACAGGAACATGTCGATCTGCTGGTGGTGGTTTCATGCAGGTCCGGTGGCAGATTTATGATGATCTGTGGTGCTAATGAGAATGACCCCAATCACCTCTAACCAGCAACACATGAGGAGTTTCTCCTTCATCATCATCATCATCATCATCATGAGGAGCATCTGAGGCCTGAAACTCGTTCAAGTCTCTGTAACGGACGGTAAACTGAAGCTATCAATGACAGACTGGCATAGGCGTAGATTACGCGGGGGACGGGGGGGACGTGTCCCCCCCCCCCCCCACACTTTTTTTAAAATGTAAATTCGTCCCCCGCACTTTTTCATAGGGCAAGTGTGTCTACGACAAGCTGAGGTTTTCGCGGGTGTGTGTATACCCTACATCGAGATTTAAAATCCAAAGAGTCAAGGATAGTCTATCTAACATACGTGACTTTCACGTTTCCATGGTAATCAGTCAGTGCTTGCCTACGACACGCCCATGCGCGCACCCGCGCCGAATCCATCAGTTTCAGTTCAAAATGGCAAAAAACTCTTCACTCCTTTTTCACGAAAAAGTCAAGCACTGTAAGTAAGTTGTCATGTAGTATCCGAATTGTGTTGCACAATGATGAATAACTCCGCTTATTTCTCTTGTTGAATAATTAACAGGTTTTGTTGTAAATTCACTACCCGAACAAACATGCAATATTTTCAATCTATTTTACTCGTAATGCATTTTATTTTCACAGATATGTTATCAAAGCCCTTCAAATTAGAATACACATGCTAAATGTTAATGCTGAATTTGTATTTTCATGCATCAACAGCCGCGATCTGCTTGAATCAGGCAGCGGTGTAACGTGTAGGCCTACATGATGTTTATCATAATTTGGTAACACTTACAATTAGATAAAAAAAATTGTAGACAAACTTTAAGTTCTCTTGAAAAAGCCTAAATAGAAAGTTTGTAGTAATTTTAAAAGCTTGAAGTTTGAAGGTTTTCAATTGGAAAGTTTTAGTTTAGTAAGACAGACTTTGTTTAGGCTAGTAAGAAAATGTAATTTTTCCAAAAAAAAAAACTTAAATTTTAAGTAAATGTTATTTTTAAATTAGCTTCAGTGTGATATTAACCCATATTATCATGCTTAACACTGATAATATGAATAATTGTAATGTGATTATCAGATATCTAAATCAGAGAATATCATATGTTTGGGCAGTTGGATTATTTATTTTTAACAGTGGATTCGGGGGACTCAAAGTGCACCAAATTAATGAATTTATCTTTAAAATGTACAAAATTTTCTTACGGTGGGGGTGGGGGGGGGGGGGGGGGGGGGGGGTGGGGGACCCCTCAGACCCCCAGACCCCCCTAGAGGTAGCGAGACCCACCTACAAAAATACTGTGCCACAGCAGACTATATGATGGTCTACGAAAAATACACATTTTATTATCTTATTAAAATACATGATCACGATTTTACCACCTCCGCCTCATTTTAAGCCAGGAAAAACCCTGCATGTGCAATATAAAGAACTGGACAACTTTCTTTCTGTTTTATTGCTTTAAAAATAAATAGCATATTAAGCTAATTAAGCAAAAACCTCAACAAAAGTCTGAAGAAAAAAAATGGTATTACACTTGACATTCTGTCCCCCTCACTTTTGAAATGGTGGCTACGCCCCTGCAGACTGGACATTATTTAATGGTTGCATAGCTTATTATATGCATCTTATATGTGTCCACTTCCTGTTTTAGAGCTGTTGCAGTAAATTCAGCAATCCTTTTTGTGGTCACACAAAACTGACACACACACACACCGATCCGGCCAAAAATTGTCACACTGAATAAAAGCGGAAGTACATTAATGGTCGTGGCTCAAATGACGCACATGTTCTTGTGAAGTTTGTGAGATCGTAGTGTGTGTGTTGTGTTTGTGCCGATGCATGTGAAGAGAGCGCTAATGCTCAGATCCGCCAGCAGAGAGCGCCCGAGCCCGTGTATAAAGCACTGTTGCCTTGTCCACACCATAGACTGTAAAGATCCACACACACACACACACACTGCGGTCTTTGCTCTTGTCTACTTGCATTATATAATTTCCCCTTTTTGACCCAAGTGTTCAAGTAGGCTGCAAAGTGTGTGTAAAACGTTTGCTTACTCGATGGGACACGCTTATAGTCTTACAAAAAATGCAAGTGTTTACAGAGCTTTTATTTATTAGATTTTCAATTGGACCTACTTGGCATTCTAAAATAAACTTCTACATGTCTGTTCAGTAGTCGCTATGTACACAAATACAATTGTGGTGCTTCTAATTAGGCTAAGTGATAAAAACAATTGCAAATGTTGTACAGAAAAGGCCTACACACACCATACTCATCTGTGCACAAATAAAATGTGCAACACTTTATGTTTTTACTACCAAATTATATGCATCTAATTAATTCAAAGTACAGTGGAATGTTTTCCTCGACATCTCGCGATTTCGGGGCACACGAGTTCCCGAACACAATGCATGATGGGATACGCTTAGCGCAGTGTGGGTTTAGTGTGCATTAAGGGCACGGCACTTTTAAGACATGGGACAGTCTTGCACACTTAATTCCTGATGTGTGCGCACACTCTCAAGTGGCCAAGACCGCAGTGTGTGTATTTGGACAAGGCATTCCTCTTATGAAAGCTGCTGTAAGCTGTTTGAGTCTATACCTGGCCAATAACAGTGAGGTAATGGTGCATTCAAGTCATCCTGGGAAGTTTTTAAGCCAATCAAAAACTATTTTGAGTGAGTTTCTTTGCCTGTCAATCATTTCGTAGGCTACATGGTTCATCTGCCATTGGGTTGGCTGATTTAACTTTAGTGGGCGGGGTTTGCGTGTGGTTCAAGCCAATGGTTTTCATTAAATGACACAGACCCCAAAATGTTATCATCCTGTAGACTGTAGAACAAAAGATGGATGATGTCTCCACTTTCTTCCACTATAAGAAAATGAAGCCAAAATATCCATCTTGATTTTTTTTTAACGTCATTTGGAGCCCGAGTCTGCGCAGTAGCGTTTCAGAGGCGGAGTCACGGTATCAAGGTCCCGCCCACACAGCTGTCAATCATCACGTATACCCTGTTGTTATAGCATCAAATACCTAACTAAAACCAAAGTTATTGGAACATACATCAGCGTGATATGAAATAGGCCTATACCTAAAGAAACCATATTTGCAAAAAAAAAAAATATATATATATATATATATATTTAAAGTGTAATTGGACTTTTTAGTTTGGCTCGCATCCCATTCGTTCACATGGAGAGGGCGGGGTTTATGACATATACTGCAACCAGCCAGCAGGGGGCGATCGAGGTGCGTTGGCTTCAGTTCACTGTGTGCTTGCGGTATTTGAAACTTTGCAAACTGGCAGCTCAAATAGTAATCTGAAAAGATTTATCTTGAACTCTGTTATGGAAACTATGTATAAACCTTAATTTAACTATTTAATAATCAAGTAAAAAGTACTTTATACTGTATGATATTGCGCTGTCGCCACATTGGACCAGCGGTTTGGAAAATGGATGATTCAGCTGCGGGAATCCATTCAGCGTGCGACTCTCACAGTGCATTATGGGTATTTTCTAGCCATTGAGCGTACATCGGTTGTACACTGGTTATTGTGGTGCATTATGGGATTGAATGAGTGCACTCCATAAAGTCCACTATGGTTTCGGACACCACTGCAAATGATCGTCTTCGTGCGACAGACCCCATTATAAAGTGTAAAAGACAGCTCTATATCTTCATTTATAAAGTCCCAATTTATGTCGTGAAAAAATAACTAAATTTGAAAATATTTAGCTTCTATTGTTACAATATAAATTTGCAAAAATAAAAAATAAACAAAAATAACTCTTGAATAAAGACACTATACCTGGTTTTTCGACGTGTTTCCAGAATGCAGACGTCAGAAAGCTCTCCGCGGGTTCTCGTGATCCAGACATCATTCAGCTTCTTCATCAAGCGCTGCACATCATCACTGAGGAGCGCTTGCGTTCTCATACTGATAGGGGTCACAATATATCGCAATACATAAATGCATCAGTATATATCGTGGATAGTGACAATATGTGTCGTAGATAGCTCACCCAAAATAAAAATGACTGTGTGTGGAAAAATTCAAGTGTACAGAGTGTTCGTGTCAGTACAAGATAATGTTGAATATAATGTTTAATAATGCAATGGGGGAATATTTGTGAGGGAATATGCCAAATGTCTCGTTACCAGTAAAAAGTGGCTTACATTATTTTAAATATATCTAGTCAGATTAAAAGCATATTCTATCTAAAATAATTGTGTATTTTCAGCAGAGATGTATAAAGTACTAGAGACACAGACTTGAGTAAAAGTACAAGTGCTCTATCAAAAAAGTGACTTGAGTAGAAGTTAAAGTGCTCTTTAAGCACCATACTTAAGTCAGGGTTCCTGCACACTTTTTAAAGTCAAATTTAAGGCTTTTTATGCAGTGGTCAGTTCACAGTAGTGACAGAAATGATTAATTAATGTGCAATATTTGCCACCTTAAATTGATTTCCAGGGGCATTTTCACCTATATGTGGACATTTTTTTTAACTTATTTAGAGTTATGCATCACCTTTTATGTTAAATAGCCTACTAACATTCAAATTATTCAAATTAAATTGTACAGTAATTATAATTATTTATACAATAATACTTAATTACACAATAATTATACAGTACCACTGTTACCAGTCAAATTAAATCATTCAATCAAAATCCATCTTTGCAGTGCAGAGGTCACACAGAAGCGGCATCAGAAGTGGCATTAATATTTACACTCCATTTACAATTGCATAAATAAAGCTATGAGATAGTTTTATTTAAATCAATATTCAATATTTAAATATGAAATGATTTCTAATTTTAACGTTTTAATTAAAGGGTACTTTAAACATGAAACTAAAACCGCCAGTATGCGGCGGCAAGTCACTGTCCTAATACCGTAGGCGAGTTGAGCATACTGTCTATATGGAGTTGAGGGATTCATTCATTCTACCGATTTGTTCAAACGGCTGATTCATTCGGGAAAGAAACAAGTGATTGTTCATTGAATCGTTAAAATGACTCGTTCAAAACGTGGATTTCAGTGTAGAAATCATCGCTGTCTGTTGCATTGAGACTCTGCCACGGTTTCATTTTGAAATTCTAGTCGGCGAAATAAAGGGAAAACAAACAATATTGACAATATGGTGTCTAAAAAGTAACTCACAATGTTAATTTATTTTTAATTTAACTATTGTATAACATAAATATATCACACACTTGTGCACGGGAAAACGGCACTCTTACTGATGTGATATTCTAATATAAGAACAGAATATGATATAAATATAAGACAAAAACTAATTTGGGGACATAGGCCTACCTATAACTGCACTGACACATCACGCAGTGAAAGCACGAGAGACAAATGCGATGTCAGCTCACAGTGCCTCATACATCGTTAAAACAATGATTACAATATCATTATAGACAATACACATCGCACACCCCTAAGGACATAAAGAATGAACTTACGACTGAACTGACATTGCCGACTTTCTTCTTCTCTCCTCTCTCGCGTGCAGGAGACAGACGTTATTCTGCCGCGAATGTGATGCGAACTGTCACGTGAACAAGCAAATCCATAAAGATAATACTACGCTAATTAGATAGTTTTAATTTGGAAAACATTTAGATATGTCTAAGTCGAAGTGTCATCTAAAATTTAAGACCTTTCATAAGTAAAAATAAGACTTTTTAAGACTTTTTATGGCCTTATATTTTAAAAATCTAATTTAAGACTTTTTAAGGATCCGCGGGAACCCTGTAAGTGGAAGTACTAAAGTATTAAAAAAAAGTGTACGTAAGTATTGCAAGTAGGTTTTTATTTTATTTACTACTCAAGTACTAAAAGTAAAAGTACTATGTAGTAAAGCATCTCACCCTTCTCTTCCCTGCTTGTGCCTTTTTTCTCCACAGCTTATTGGGTATTGATCTGCATGTTACAGCGATATCTGAAAGCTTTGTTTATGTCAGGGAGTTCCTGGAATGTCACATATGGCTCTTCTTCACGTGTTCCATATATGGACTAAATGTGCACAGGGCGCCCTCAGGCTTCCAGTATGGATTGAAAATACAGTATATCAGATTATCCAAAGCTCATGATAATTTCATCGGCCCATTTTGGGTATAAATCCAATAAATATTATTCCTCTCTATAGGGATCAGGGGCCGGTTGCACCAGCTGTGCGTAAGTTACAACTTAGCCTAGTTTTGACGTAAATAGGCACTAAGTTACAACTTACACACTACTAAATATTTTTTCCGTTGCACCATTAAACTTAGTTTAAACGTAACTAAATATTTACGGCAGCTCTGCCCATGAATAACGGTCGGAATGAGATGCCAAGTATCATTTTTTTCCGGTTTGTGACAGATGAGTTTAATTTGCTTTCAAGGACTGTTTTGTTTTCTTTATATCCATCAATTAAAATAAGAATTTCTTCATGACTGAAATGTTTCTTCCTGATTCTTTTCTCCTCCATGAGTAGGCTATGAATATATTTTAAATTAAAAGTTTAATGTTTTGATTTTGACAACGTTTGAAAACGTCTTTTTTAAACTTTCGGTTAGTCAAGAATGAGTTTGAAATTCCGCGCTGTTCAGACTATTTCCTGTTTACCTATAAGAAGGCTTGTGATTGGTTTAAAAAAATAGACGTCATTCTATGCGCATTACTTTACGGAGAGTTTACGACCTACTAGCTACGTTCTGCCTTACGAACAAATGGTGCAACGGAATAAAGTAGAGTTAGTTACAAACTAGCTAGTAGTTACTAAGCCTCTAGTGTGGACTTTACGTTCCAGTTTAAGTAAGAACTTACGAACAGCTGGTGCAACCCTACCCTGATGTAAACCTATGAAAATCTATCAATATTTGTCAAAAACTGCACAAGCTAAAAGCCAGAGGGACATAGTTTTGTCAAGCGCTTTCATGATGGCTTCACAGGAGTTTTTGTTTTTTTTCAATGGGAGCGGCTGACGCTCATAATTCATATTAAAGGTATCGACTCATTTTTTCATTACATAACTCCTGACACAAATTTAGAAATAACTGTCACTATAAGTTTCTCAGAATAAAATAGTGGTCAAATACTGAAACTTGAGTCTTCTATATTTTTAATGATGTATAGTTTGTCAAGGTACTAACATTAAATCTAATAGTAACTTTGAACTATTAAAAACAAAGAACGGTTCAGTGCGCCGACGTCCTCGCACATTCTATATGAATTGTCTTTCACTCCGACAAATGAAAACATGGACTCTAAGTAGGGCCAGGGGTCTCCTTCCTCACCGCCACGATCACTCGAAGTTGAATGGTGTTTCTGGTTCTTCCATCTCGAAACAAACTAACAAATCTCAAGTGTTCTCAATGGAGGCAGGCAGCAGAGCGAGAGGCAGAACAGGAGCACGCGCGCTCTTCTTGATCGCTTGATTCCCTCAATGATGAGCCAGCTTCATTAAACCTGGTGACAGAGCCATCTACCGCTCTGGCACTGATTATGTGGGTTTGGAATGATTCGTAACATTTGTATAATTGTAACGAGTAACTATGCAGTACATAAAAAATGTATCGGAGTAAAAGTATTAAACTCATCGAAAATATGTACTGAAGTAAAAGTGGAAGTAGGACAAAAAAATAATACTCCAGTAGAGTACAGATACAGCCTTTTAGTACTTAAGTACAGTAGTGAAGTAGTTCTACTTCGTTACATCTCTGATTTTCAGCTTCAGAATCATGAATATTTTTTATTCTGGTGTCTCTATTGTCCTGGGTTGGGTTTCCAGCACCAACTCCAAGACTATTCATTTACACCCATAATAATACCAAATACAGCATTTTAATCAACAGAACATCTTTTGTTAACCTTTTACCATATGTCTTGAAGTATCGCATTAATATCGTATCGTGAGTTCAGTATCGTGATATGAGGGTATTGTGGATATGAGGGTATTGTGTTACACCCGTAAACACTGATCATAACGCACACGCACACGCACACGCACACGCACACGCACACGCACACGCACACGCACACGCACACGCACACGCACACGCACACGCACACGCACACGCACACGCACACAGAAAGTCTAAAGTGAGGTCAGTCTGTAAACACGGCACAGATGCATTGGTAAAAACAGCGGCTCATTTAAAGGATAATCCTCATTTCACTTTTTTAAAAATGCTCCTCAGTCCTCTCTTCTTTTTCCCGGTGTCCTCCGAGCTCTGATCCGCGAGGAGTGTGTGTTTGGTGTCCTCCGAGCTCTGATCCGCGGGGAGTGTGTGTTTGGACGCGTCGTCTGGTGTGTTTTCCTCAATCACAGCTTCACTCGCCTCCTTCTTCTGTCTCCTCCACCACGACCCCTTCCACTTTAATGACAGTGTTTTGGGTTTCTTGAACGACTTCCTCTTCCCGGTCTCGGAGGGAACGGGCGTGAGGTTCTCCAGCTCTTCCGTGGGATTCTCGGGATCGGGCGGATCCATGGTGTTTAAGAAGTCCTGCATCGGCGCCGTGGGTCCCGGGATCTGTCCCAGCGATAACAGGTACTTCGGGTTGTGGTATTTGTGTGCCGGGACTTTGACGTCTCCGAGGTTCACCTGGAATCGGGAAGTGGCGGCTACGGGGCGTTTGGGAACGGCGGCGCGGGACAAGGTGTTCGTTTGAGGCTTATTGAGGTGGAACTCCTTAAAGAGGTCCAGTTTGTCCGACATGGCGTAAAGTTCTCGGAAATCGTTATCGTAGAAATCCAGCACCTGTCCGGACATCACCGTGATCATGTTCCTGTCCATGCGGGAAGAGGTCCAGGAGAAGCTGCAGGATTAACACACACACACAGCAATCAATATCAGATACAATGGACATTATTATTATCTTATTACACGGCTCTGTGGAATGCTTGATTCTGATTGGTCAGAATAAACCCTTCAGGTGTATGTGTGTGTCATCTTAAAATAAACCCCCTTTGGGTGTGTGTGTGTGATCTCAGAATAAACCCCTTCAGGTGTAGGTGTGTGTGTGATCTCAGAATAAACCCCCTCCGGGTGTGTGTGTGTGTGTGATCTCAGAATAAACCCCTTCAGGTGTAGGTGTGTGTGCGTGTGTGTGTGTGTGTGATCTCAGAATAAACCCCTTCAAGTGTAGGTGTGTGTGTGTGTGTGTGTGTGATCTCAGAATAAACCCCTTCAAGTGTAGGTGTGTGTGTGTGTGTGTGATCTCAGAATAAACCCCTTCAGGTGTAGGTGTGTGTGTGTGTGTGTGTGTGTGTGAGATCTCAGAATAAACCCCTTTATGTGTAGGTGTGTGTGTGATCTCAGAATAAACCCCCTCCGGGTGTGTTTGTGTGTGTGTGTGTGTGATCTCAGAATAAACCCCCTCCGGGTGTGTGTGTGTGTGTGTGTGTGTGTGTGTGTGTGTGTTTGTGTGTGTGTGTGTGTGATCTCAGAATAAACCCCTTCAAGTGTAGGTGTGTGTGTGTGTGTGTGTGTCAGGCTGATGCAGACCTGATCCTGATCATCCTGTCGGGTTTATTCTGAGATCACACACACACACACCTGAAGGGGTTTATTCTG
>CM060596.1:47158079-47160579 GCA_030578255.1 Tiaroga cobitis
CCTTCACGCGCTCGGAATGCTGCGCGCGGGAGTGTCTCACCTGAGCTCGAGCTCGCGGGCAGGTGTAGCTCTGCGGGTGGGCGGAGTTCACGAGAAATACAGCGCTATAGGGCAACTTTGTTTGAGCATGAATGACTCCAACATGAGGGCTGGTCAGGTATTCATCAAAGGCTGACCGATAACATCAGGACTAAGTGTTTGTATTTGGGTCATCTTACCTTTTGGCCATTGTAAAATGTAGAAAATCAAACAAAAAAAGAAAAAGTTATTAAAAAAAAATTGTGTGTAGTCGTGACGGGCTGATGTAAAACATTTGAAAAAATATTCTAGTCAAGCTCGGGTAAATTAAACTAAAAGGAAATGGAAGATCAGAAATGTCCACCCTGTTAGGGACAGATAAAAATGCCTAAAATGTATTTTTGTTTACTTATTAAAGTACTACACAATTGATACTCAACTCAATTTTCATTGTCACTGAATTATTAGTTTCTGTACAGTGTGTACAGTAACAGGGTGGACACTAACAGGTGGACACTAACAGTATGTACAGTAACAGGTGGACACTAACAGTGTGTACAGTAACAGGGTGGACACTAACAGGTAGACACTAACAGGTGGACACTAACAGGGTGGACACTAACAGTGTGTACAGTAACAGGGTGGACACTAACAGGTGGACACTAACAGGGTGGACACTAACAGTGTGTACAGTAACAGGGTGGACACTAACAGTGTGTACAGTAACAGGGTGGAAAATAAAACAGTGTGTACAGTAACAGGGTGGACACTAAAAGGTGGACAGTAACAGGGTGGACACTAACAGGTGGACACTAACAGGGTGGACACTAACAGTGTGTACAGTAACAGGATGGACACTAACAGGTGGACAGTAACAGGGTGGACACTAACAGGTGGACACTAACAGTGTGTACAGTAACAGGTGGACACTAACAGTGTGTACAGTAACAGGGTGGACACTAACAGGTGGACACTAACAGGTGGACACTAACAGAGTGGACACTAACAGTGTGTACAGTAACAGGGTGGACACTAACAGTGTGTACAGTAACATGGTGGACACTAACAGTGTGTAGAGTAACAGGGTGGACACTAACACGGTGTAGAGTAACAGGGTGGACACTAACAGGTGGACACTAACAGGGTGTAGAGTAACAGGGTGGACACTAACAGGTGGACACTAACAGGGTGTAGAGTAACAGGGTGGACACTAACAGGGTGTAGAGTAACAGGGTGGACACTAACAGGGTGGACACTAACAGAAGGGGAATTACAGGGTGGACACTAACAGGGTGTAGAGTAACAGGGTGGACACTAACAGGGTGTAGAGTAACAGGGTGGACACTAACAGGGTGTAGAGTAACAGGGTGGACACTAACAGGGTGTAGAGTAACAGGGTGGACACGAACAGGGTGTAGAGTAACAGGGTGGACACTAACAGGGTGTAGAGTAACAGGGTGGACACTAACAGGTGGACACTAAAAGTGTGTAGAGTAACAGGGTGGACACTAATGGGTGGACACTAACAGTGTGTAGAGTAACAGGGTGGACACTAATGGGTGGACACTAACAGGGTGTAGAGTAACAGGGTGGACACTAACAGGGTGTAGAGTAACAGGGTGGACACTAACAGGGTGTAGAGTAACAGGGTGGACACTAACAGGGTGGACACTAACAGAAGGGGAATTACAGGGTGGACACTAACAGGGTGTAGAGTAACAGGGTGGACACTAACAGGGTGTAGAGTAACAGGGTGGACACTAACAGGGTGTAGAGTAACAGGGTGGACACTAACAGGGTGTAGAGTAACAGGGTGGACACGAACAGGGTGTAGAGTAACAGGGTGGACACTAACAGGGTGTAGAGTAACAGGGTGGACACTAACAGGTGGACACTAAAAGTGTGTAGAGTAACAGGGTGGACACTAATGGGTGGACACTAACAGTGTGTAGAGTAACAGGGTGGACACTAATGGGTGGACACTAACAGGGTGTAGAGTAACAGGGTGGACACTAACAGGGTGTAGAGTAACAGGGTGGACACTAACAGGGTGTAGAGTAACAGGGTGGACACTAACAGGGTGTAGAGTAACAGGGTGGACACTAACAGAAGGGGAATTACAGGGTGGACACTAACAGGGTGTAGAGTAACAGGGTGGACACTAACAGGGTGTAGAGTAACAGGGTGGACACTAACAGGGTGTAGAGTAACAGGGTGGACACTAACAGGGTGTAGAGTAACAGGGTGTAGAGTAACAGGGTGGACACTAACAGGGTGTAGAGTAACAGGGTGGACACTAACAGGGTGTAGAGTAGCAGGGTGGACACTAACAGGTGGACACTAACAGGGTGTAGAGTAATAGGGTGGACACTAACAGGTGGACACTAAAAGTGTGTAGAGTAACAGGGTGGACACTAACAATGTGTAGAGTAACAGGGTGGACACTAATGGGTGGACACTAACAGTGTGTAGAGTAACAGGG
>CM060596.1:47165579-47178079 GCA_030578255.1 Tiaroga cobitis
GAGTGAGTGTGTGTCTGTGTGTGAATGTATATGTATGTGTGTGTGTGTGTGTGTGTGTGTGTGTGTGTGTGTGTGTGTGTGTGTGTGTGTGTGTGTGTGTGCGCGTGTGTGTGTGTGTGTGTGTTGTACCTGACTGAAATGGAGAATTCTCCAGGTGAACTCTGGGAGCCTCTGATGAGGAATGATCCGATTGGTTGAGGCATCAGCTGATCCTGAGCAGACTGACGACTGGTGTTCTCCTGATACCAGCTGCAGAAACACACTTTAATATATATATAATATAACATAATATATATAATGCCACATTCTGACATGTGCTGAAGAACAGGTGTGCGGTTGCTGAGTGGTTGTTAGGGTGTTTCAGGGTGGTTGCTAACCAAAGTCAAAAGATCCTATCCCATGCCATTTAGTTATTTGTAGTTTGAACAGCAAAAAACAAAAAACAAAAACACACATCTCGTATGCATCTCCTGCATCTCGATTTCATCAGTTTAAACTAAAAATAATGATGATCAATGTTTCCATGGAAGTAAAAGTGAGATAATGCTTTAGTGAATGTAAATGTTTCCTAAAATGATGAATTGGAGACACTTGAAAAAACAAGTTCTCCACCATTTCAATGATTATATTTGGACGACAGAATTACAAAGCAGACAATTCCCTTTTTCATCAACTCTCTGACTCATAATGTTGGACAATAATGCTCATATTTAGTTGTTCTATTCGAGTGAATAATTGTAAGTTATATGCGTACTGTGAGACAGAGCCTGTGTTAACTCTGTCAGGCGGTTTGGTTCTTGCATGAGTGTTTGCCCGTCGATCACACTGTGACGCTTCCTCCTTATTTTTGAAACACTTCATTTTTAGCGTGTACGTGTGAAACGTCCAGTCTGAGTCACTTCCGGTTATTTGACCTGCTCAGTAACTGTCCTTCATGCTGCTCGATGAGGCGTGTAGTGGAAACTGCTTTTACATTTATTGGATTTTGTTGTTCTTTTGTTTTTATTTTTTTACATTGATGAATGTTCACACACATTCAAAATTTGGTGAAGGATTTACTTTGAAACAATTTTCACTCAGAAATTGTTAATAAAAAAATAAAAAAATAAAAAATAAATAAAAACGAATCGACAATTCTAACCATTTCAAATAAAAAAAACTATAATAATAAAAATAGTAAATTTCTGAAATAATTACAAAGATACAGCAAGGAACAATGAATTAAACATGAAATTTTGAAGTAAAAATACAAATGGTATTTGCTTGTAAAATTTGCATTTTAGATTTTTTTTTCACCATTTTGAGAAATCAGTATCAATACTTCCAGTTAAGATTAATACTAATCTACTGACGCTAAAGGGGTGTGTTTAAATGACTTCCAGCACTAGAACCCAGCGTGTGTTGAGTCGATCTGGTGTTTCAGAAGCAGAGTCACTCTGTTAATGGTTCAGAAGCAGAGTCACACTGGTAATGGTTCAGAAGCAGAGTCACTCTGGTAATGGTTCAGAAGCAGAGTCACTCTGGTAATGGTTCAGAAGCAGAGTCACTCTGGTAATGGTTCAGAAGCAGAGTCACTCTGGTAATGGTTCAGAAGCAGAGTCACTCTGGTAATGGTTCAGAAGCAGAGTCACTCTGGTAATGGTTCAGAAGCAGAGTCACTCTGGTAATGGTTCAGAAGCAGAGTCACTCTGGTAATGGTTCAGAAGCAGAGTCAATCTGGTAATGGCTTAGAAGCAGAGTCACTCTGGTAATGGTTCAGAAGCAGAGTCACTCTGGTAATGGTTCAGAAGCAGAGTCACTCTGGTAATGGTTTAGAAGCAGAGTCACTCTGGTAATGGTTCAGAAGCAGAGTCACTCTGGTAATGGTTCAGAAGCAGAGTCAATCTGGTAATGGCTTAGAAGCAGAGTCACTCTGGTAATGGTTTAGAAGCAGAGTCACTCTGGTAATGGTTTAGAAGCAGAGTCACTCTGGTAATGGTTCAGAAGCAGAGTCACTCTGGTAATGGTTTAGAAGCAGAGTCACTCTGGTAATGGTTCAGAAGCAGAGTCACTCTGGTAATGGTTTAGAAGCTGAGTCACTCTGGTAATGGTTCAGAAGCAGAGTCACTCTGGTAATGGTTCAGAAGCAGAGTCACTCTGGTAATGGTTTAGAAGCTGAGTCACTCTGTTAATGGTTCAGAAGCAGAGTCACACTGGTAATGGTTCAGAAGCAGAGTCACTCTGGTAATGGTTCAGAAGCAGAGTCACTCTGGTAATGGTTCAGAAGCAGAGTCACCCTGGTAATGGTTCAGAAGCAGAGTCACTCTGGTAATGGTTCAGAAGCAGAGTCACACTGGTAATGGTTCAGAAGCAGAGTCACACTGGTAATGGTTCAGAAGCAGAGTCACTCTGGTAATGGTTCAGAAGCAGAGTCACTCTGGTAATGGTTCAGAAGCAGAGTCACTCTGGTAATGGTTCAGAAGCAGAGTCACTCTGGTAATGGTTCAGAAGCAGAGTCACTCTGGTAATGGTTCAGAAGCAGAGTCACTCTGGTAATGGTTCAGAAGCAGAGTCACTCTGGTAATGGTTCAGAAGCAGAGTCAATCTGGTAATGGCTTAGAAGCAGAGTCACTCTGGTAATGGTTCAGAAGCAGAGTCACTCTGGTAATGGTTCAGAAGCAGAGTCACTCTGGTAATGGTTTAGAAGCAGAGTCACTCTGGTAATGGTTCAGAAGCAGAGTCACTCTGGTAATGGTTCAGAAGCAGAGTCAATCTGGTAATGGCTTAGAAGCAGAGTCACTCTGGTAATGGTTTAGAAGCAGAGTCACTCTGGTAATGGTTTAGAAGCAGAGTCACTCTGGTAATGGTTCAGAAGCAGAGTCACTCTGGTAATGGTTTAGAAGCAGAGTCACTCTGGTAATGGTTCAGAAGCAGAGTCACTCTGGTAATGGTTTAGAAGCTGAGTCACTCTGGTAATGGTTCAGAAGCAGAGTCACTCTGGTAATGGCTTAGAAGCAGAGTCACTCTGGTAATGGTTCAGAAGCAGAGTCACTCTGGTAATGGCTTAGAAGCAGAGTCACTCTGGTAATGGTTCAGAAGCAGAGTCACTCTGGTAATGGTTTAGAAGCAGAGTCACTCTGGTAATGGTTCAGAAGCAGAGTCACTCTGGTAATGGCTTAGAAGCAGAGTCACTCTGGTAATGGTTTAGAAGCAGAGTCACTCTGGTAATGGTTTAGAAGCAGAGTCACTCTGGTAATGGTTTAGAAGCAGAGTCACTCTGGTAATGGTTCAGAAGCAGAGTCACTCTGGTAATGGTTTAGAAGCAGAGTCACTCTGGTAATGGTTCAGAAGCAGAGTCACTCTGGTAATGGTTTAGAAGCAGGGTCACTCTGGTAATGGTTTAGAAGCAGAGTCACTCTGGTAATGGTGTTTGGTGACGTCTGTTACCTGGGGAAGTGGATGTTGATGTAATTCCGAGGAACGAATCCTTCCATGCCGTGGATTTCTGCTCTGAACCAGTCGTCGTTGGTGCCTAAAATCTACAGAGGAGCATGTGATGGTCAAACTCACTTCAACTCAGATGGCTTCAGTCAGTTGTGTGTGTGGATGTGTGATACACTGTTGTAATGTAGGTCATACACACCTTAATAATATCTCCCTTCCTGAAGCTCAGCTCATCCTCTGCTGTGGCTGAGAAGTCGTATTTCCCAGTCGCCTCCATGATGGAGCCAATTCAGAAACTAGAAGGAGAAACAAACCACCTGTCAATCAAACGCCATTCAGCAAACCACCTGTCAATCAAACATCACCCAGCAAACCACCTGTCAATCAAACATCACCCAGCAAACCACCTGTCAATCAAACATCGTCCAGCAAACCACCTGTCAATCAAACATCGTCCAGCAAACCACCTGTCAATCAAACACCGTCCAGCAAACCACCTGTCAATCAAACACCGTCCAGCAAACCACCTGTCAATCAAACACAGTCCAGCAAACCACCTGTCAATCAAACACCATTCAGCAAACCACCTGTCAATCAAACATCACCCAGCAAACCACCTGTCAATCAAATACCATCCAGCAAACCACCTGTCAATCAAACAACGTCCAGCAGACCAGCTGTCAATCAAACACTGGTTGTCACACCGTGAGCCAGAGTAAAAACACACTACAGATTGAACCACATGAAGGAGAAAGTTCAGGACCTGACAGGCAGAATTTTCATTATTTAATGAATTATTGCTTTAGATCCTCAGCTAACAAATATATGTTTTTCTAATGTAAGAGGATTTCAAACCAGCTCATCATAACTGATGCATTTCACATGATTTTTTTTGCTTGGCTTTATGATCGGATTCCAATCAGATATGCACAAAATCGTATTTGGCCTGACAGACTTATGTCGATCACCTACCATGTTTACCCTAGTGAAAAAATATACTTTATTTTATTGTAAATATATTCCTTTTTTCAATAGTACATTGCAAATATAGCCTACTAACAAATTTCGTTACTATCTTTAAATATATTAAAAGTATATTAGCATCATGCTTTTACCTATTTTCACAATACAACTTTTAACACACTTTAAAATAATTGTACTTTAGTATAATGTTAACTAATGAACCTTATTGTAAAGTGTTACCGAAAAAACTTTAAATGTTCAGCCCAGACAGCAACATAGTGTCGGATGTGGGTCGAATCTGAGCCGAAACTATGTTGCTGTCTGGGAGAGAACATTCAAAAATAACCTTTTCATAACTTAATGGGAAAACTGCTTTTAGAACATTAGCTTACATGATTATTTGCTCTGTTAGAGCAGTAATATATCTATTTGTTTTGTGACAAGAGCATAATGTTATGATGGTGAAATATGCAGTTGTGACTGAAATCCCCCAGAATGCCTCTGCTCGTCTGAGGTTGGAGCCGTAAACTGGGTCTGTGGAGGCTCATGTTTGAGGCTCGTTCCTCTCACCTGTTTCCGTTTCTGCACCACTGCAGATGCAGGCCTGCAAAACTTCTCATCTCATTTGTCTATTGCGTGTTTTTGCATTCTGAACGTAGGCAGGTTTGCTTCACCAGAAGACACATGTGATCTGAGTTTAAAACCGGATTCTTGCACAATACCCCTGAAAGACTGCTGACATTAAAAGACACTTCATATTCAGTAATATTGTTGATTTGACTGCACTGATACTATCAGATGAGAACAGACTTGAACTGAAATGATCTGATAAAAGTCTTTTTACAACTGCTTATATAGCAGGAATTGAGTTTGTCTCATATTCGATGAAGTTTTCATCATTGATTCAGTTATTTTCATGTTTATTACTGTGTGTGAAGCTGATTTGAGACAATCTAAAGCGCTGTAGAAATAAAGCTTGAAGTAATGTGTGGAGAGCGGGGCTAGTTGTCACACTAAACTAAGTTGCTCCTTAGGTTTGTTTTCAGTTTAATTTCATTTGGTTTCTCTTATTCTATTAAAATAACTTAAAGTATAAAACAGACATGACTTTCCACCAAATGTATACGTCCTAGAAATGCTCTTGTTCTGACAACTCAGTTTCAGTCCAAATCGTAATATACTGACTCTTGTCTGATGCCAACGTGCTTTCATTGTGTAAAATAATCTAAATTAAGTTGAGTAAAACAAGCATTTGTGGGCGTTAAACTCAAAGTCTGATACAAGTCTCTATAATTCAAATAGATGAGAGTGTGTAACTATAAAAACACTTTTATCAAACATATAAGTTACTCTCATCTTTATCCCTTCATTTTAACGGTGAACGTTCAGAAAGAGACACTGAAGAGAAAGATCATTGTACTTACAGCTCATGAAAGGATGCTCAGTCTGTCGTCTGAACCGTCACAATGTCTCAATCACCGGCAGCTGTGTGTGGACTGAAATGTTATTTTGTAACGAGGAAGAACCGAAGTCAAGCTTATCTCGCACTGAACACGACACGCTCATGCATGACTGCAAAAAGGGGAAATAGAAAGTGTAAATCATCTTCCCCTCCCCTTGCGCACACACACTCTCTCTCACACACTCTGTCACACACTCACACACACTCACTGAAAGTGGCATTTCCTGTTGAATTTGGGGAAACCGCTTGGGGAAAACATTTGTTGGGTTGAGCTATTTCAATTACTTTTGTTAAATTTTTTAACTGCATACAGCAGAAAGTCTGTACATTTTGTCAATAAACCTGATTTGCAATGGGAGTTGAATAATTTTGATTACAACTGTATGAGCCAAATGGGAAATAGAGAGGAGCTTGAGGACGATGACTCCAGCCCAAAGCCCTCATCATCACTGGTCCTGTCCAGCTCAAGGACTGGATCACCACCGGTTCTACTCGAACCTAAAGATTTCACTACCGCTGGTCAGGATCAGTTTTAAGTTTTCAGTGTTGTGGAAAACACACGCCCAGCCTCCCTCTCCCAGCTCCTCTGCACAGATCTGTCAGTTCTTTGGCCCCTTCAGTCCCTCGGCTTCGCTGTTGAATTTGTACTGTAAGTCGGCTCTGCCTTGGATCTGCTGGGCACCAGCTCTGGCTTCACTTCAGGCCACCATTCTGTAACTCCTTGGCACCACCTGGGCCCCTCGTCCCCACGGCTCCTCTGGGCTCCTCGTCCCTCTGACTCCACCTGAGTCCCTCGTCCTCACAGCTCCACCGGGGCTCTTTGTCCCTCCAGCTCCACCTTGGCTCCACCTGGGACCCTCGTCCTCACGGCTTCACCGGGCTCTTTGTCCCTCCAGCTCCACCTTGGCTCCACCTGGGACCCTCGTCCTCACGGCTTCACCGGGCTCTTTGTCCCTCCAGCTCCACCTTGGCTCCACCTGGGACCCTCGTCCTCACGCCTCCACCGGGGCTCTTTGTCCCTCCAGCTCCACCTTGGCTCCACCTGGGACCCTCGTCCTCACGGCTTCACTGGGCTCTTTGTCCCTCCGGCTCCACCTTGGCTCCTCGCCCCCTTAGCTCCACCTGGGACCATCGTCCTCACGGCTCCACCGAGCTCCTCGTCCCTCCGGCTCCGCCTCGGCTCCACCTGGGACCCTTGTCCTCATGGCTCCACCGGTCTCATCGTCCCTCTGGCTCCACCTTGGCTCCACATGGGACCATCGTCCTCACGGCTTCACTGGGCTTCTCGTTCCTTCCAGCTCCACCTTGGCTCCACCTGGGACTAGCGTCCTCACGGCTCCACCGGGCTTATCGTCCCTTCGGCTCCACCTTGGCTCCACCTGGGACCATCATCCTCACGGCTCCACCAGGCTCATCGTCCCTCGGGCTCCACCTGGGCTCCACCTGGGACCATCGTCCTCACGGCTCCACCGAGCTCCTCGTCCCTCCGACTTCGCCTCCGCTCCACCTGGGACCCTCGTCCTCATGGCTTCACCGGGCTCATCGTCCCTCTGGCTCCACCTTGGCTCCACCTGGGACCATCGTCCTCACAGCTTCACCGGGCTTATCGTCCCTCCGGCTCCACAATGGCTCCACCTTGGACCCTCATCCTCACAGCTCCACCAGGCTAATCGTCCCTCGGGCTCCACCTTGGCTCCACCTGGGACCATCGTCCTCATGGCTCCACCAAGCTCTTCGTCCCTCAGGCTCCATCTTGGCCCCACCTGGGACCCTCGTCCTCACGGCTCCACCGGGCTTCTCATCCCTCCGGCTCCACCTCGGCTCCTCCTAGGACCATCGTCCTCACGGCTCCACCGGACTCATCGTCCCTCCGGCTCCACCTTGGCTCCTCGACCCCTCGGCTCCTCATGGGACCATCGTCCTCAAGGCTCCACCTAGGTCAGACATCAATCTGACTGCGCCATGGATTTCCAGGCCTTTTGCTGTGCCTCATCCCTCCACCCAGGGGCATAGAATTTAGTAGGGACGCTAGGGACGTGTCCCTACCAATATCCAGTGACACTGATATATCCGTGACAATAATTTCGATCAAAACTTAATATATATTTATACATTGATGTCCCCGTCCCCACCAATTTCAAAATCAAACCTACGCCACTGCCTCCACCCCTTTGGCTCCGTCGGGCTCCGCCTTGGCCGTCGGTTGCACCGGAGTCGCCTCAGTCCTCCCTGGTTCCACATCGGATGCTCGTCACAGCGGCTCCGCACATAAGCGTCTGGTACCTACAGTGTCATCCAAATCTCTCGGCTCCATCGCTGGTGGTCGGACCACTAACTCCACCCTGGCTTCACTCAACATTGATTCCGCCATGGGCCTTCGTACCACCTGTGCTCTTGGCTTCCACCTGCTTCAGCCAGCCATCTGCCTCCTCCTGCTTTCGTCTCATCCCTGGCTCCTACCACCGTTAGTTTCTTTCCGTTATTCTGTTGAATTAAAAGCTAAGCTATTATTTACTCTAAATCTTTCTCTTTGTCATCCTTTGCCGACCCAATATCCCCAGAAAACAACATAGTGTCTGCCCAGATCCGGCCCACATTTGGGCCGTGTGCAATTCATGTGTAGCAAATGTGGATCGACACTATGTTTCTGTCTGGACCATGATACGGTACAAGCTAAATATTTAATTTTTTATTTATATTATTGATTTACAAATTTCCATACATTTGCCAGTTTTGATTCACAAACGTCCTACTTTTTATTTCTTGCATGTTTTTTGCAAAAACAGGAGTCACGTGACTAATCAGGTAATTTAAGCACAAGGTGGGAAGTTTGAAGTGTCGGAGACCAAAGCAGGAACTGACGGATGTGGATTATGTTTTTATGTTTGATTTGAGAAGAAATAAGACAGATGTTTGTGTCTAGAGGAACAGAGTCTCATCCGCAGGTCAGACCAGATGTGTGTTGTTTTTCAGCGCTGGTTTGTTCTGAACTCGGTGCGATCCAGTTGATTAAATTGTATATTTTGTGATTACTTGAGAATTTAAGCCGTTAGTCAGGCCTGTATTTGGTTGATTCCCATTATATATTCAGCTCTTTTTGTACTTGTTTTGTGTGAATCCTGGTGTGTTGTGAGGGTCAGGTGTAGAGATGCAGTTGGTTATGTTTAAACTCTTATTGTTTAAACTGCATGTAAATGTGTTTATGTGCGCGCGCACCTCGCAGGCCTACTGCCCAACATCGGATCCCATCATCTAAGTTAACTAGTACAAACATTCTGAAGTTCAGATGAGAGAGATTTAGTTGCCATGGACACATGAGACATTACTGTCTGTGACGCTGCATGAGACCGCGAGAGACTCGCGAAAATGATTCCCATGCAACTAGAGCTGTCGGTTAAATGGAAAGTAGATTTGATCTATCTTCAAGCTATATGTAAGCCTATTGTTGATGCAATGTTTAAAAGTGTGGGTGACTGAGAAGCCTAAAATTGAGGAAACTTCTTAACGTCATAAATTAGGAAAAAGTAATTGAACTTAAAAAAGAGTAAAGCTATGATTAAACTTAAAATCCTACAAAATCATCCAGTGAGGAAATCATCCTAACTAGAGAATCCTCTGAATGTTTGTGAGGCGCTAGAGGGCGCCAGAGTCTCTCTCACCGATTCCAACGCGCTTCAACACTTCATTTTAGAATTCTGTTAACAATTTTAGAATTCTCTCTTAGTGTGTGTGTGTGTGCACGTGTTTTCAATAAGGTTTTCAACACGCTGCCAATAAGGAATATAATGCAATAGGTTCTGTTACTAGTATTTTACTAATATTATTACTAATATTCTGTAACTACGAATATTTTTTGATGAGTGTAATATGATGATATTTTTTTATCTGTGTTTTGTTATATCTCATGTGAGTGACAGGTGGCCCCGCCCTCTCGCCAGTAAACGCATCATCAGAGCTTCAGGCACCTGCTCATCGAGTCTGTGCTTCTCTGTTGTGGATCATTCGTCTGACAGCAGCATGTTGATGAAGTCTTTTAAACTATAATTATCACCTGCTGAGATGAATAGAGGAATTTTATTAACAATTTCATCATGTAAGTAGATGATTTGAGCTTTGATACTAAAAATCGTTACAATATAGGCTACAGAAAGAGGCCATATTATGCCCTTTTACAAAGTCTTGATGTTGTTTGATGTAGTTTCAGGCTCTACTAAACAGGTTTTCCAGCTTGAATGTTGATTATTCTCCTCATATTCTCCATTGTTGCGGCTCCTCTCTTCCCAGTCTGTCAGTAACGCTCTGTTTACTTCCTGTCTCTATGAAGCCCCTCCTTCTGAAAGCAGACTGTGCTCTGATTGGTCGGCTGGAGCAGTGTGTTGTGATTGGTCGAGCGCTTTGAGTGTGTTTTGGAAATGCCCCGCCCCTTTCCATAACCGCCAGTTTAACACACTACTGACTAACTCAACCAGGCCCCGCCCCTTTATTCTGCGCATTAATTATTATAATGAGGAATATTGTGACGTGTTCGTTCCCGGGAGAAACTCAAGACTACAATGGAGGCGTTTCAGGAGTTCAGAAACACTGACACTGATATAGAGAAGAACTGGAGCTTTTCATGATCACACAGCAACATTACACACTGAAGAGATGAAGATGGGAAAAAGCAGAATATGTGCTCTTTAATTCCCTGCTTGTGTTGTCAGTGTTCTGGTTTAACACTGATGTGTCGTCCACCGGGAAATATCGATGAACGGTTTAATATATAAATGCATTTATGGATTCATATCACCGCTGCCTCATGAAACACATCTTGTCAGTGGCAGTGCAGTGACTCTTATTACTTACTTACAGTGGAGTGAATCATTCTGCTGGTTTATGTTTTATGATTCGAGATCAGCAGTGTTTGATGGCGGCCACCGATGAAGATGTGTGTGTGTGTGTGTGTGAGCGGTGGATTATTACACAGGTGAAGTTTCACCGTCTGAGTCCGTCTGAAGGTCTCGGTGTGACTGAACTCCTGTAATCAAGCGGTTCTGGGGAGATCCAATAAATCACTGCAAACTGGAATCAGACTGTCATAATTGTTTAGTCTGAATGATTATGTAATTGATCTGTTGTGTTTGGTGTCAAAAGCACTCAATGAACGCGTTTATTGAAGCGCACCAGAGAGAGAGAATCAGTAAACCTGCAGCATTTATGAAATATTTGAGTGAAACATTAATATTCACATGATGATTGTTTCTGTGGAACATGAAAGGACGAATTTTGAAGAATCTTCATCCATCTATCAGTGTTCTGAATGATGCTGTGTGTGACTGAAGTGTAAGACAAATTACTTCAACTAGTGCATAAATCATATAGATTATTATATGATTCTTTTGTTATTTTATGGGCTTCAGAATTGATCCATATAGGAAAAAGGGGGTTTGCAAGGATGAGGATGAATAAATTGTGACATTTTATTTTAAGCCGTAACTAATAATTATGTTCCAAAGAATATATTGGAGGAAATTAGAAATGTAGTCTTCTATGTCCCTAATATTAAAAATAATCTTTTCTATGTCATTTTTTGGGACGTCCAGTTTCGGTCCACTGAAGGGGTTGTTTTGTAACGCTAGACGACGTCTTTTTTCGGTGTCTAATGTTGACGTCCGTGAGACCTCCGTGTAAGGGTTATTTATAGTCCAAATGTGGTCGTTTGTGGACGTCTTTTCAACATCAAATTTAGTTTTTATACAACTTCTGTAACTGTAGTCCCATGTTTCTAAAGGGTGCAGGACATGTTTTCTGTACCATGTATTTACATTTATGCATTCGGCAGACACTTTTAACCAAAGTGACTTACATTGCATTACACGTTTACATTCCTAGCTTTCCCTGGGAATCGAACCCATGATCTTGGTGTTGCGAGCGCCAACGCTCTACAGTTTGAGCTCCAGCATTACACCTGTGTGTGCGTCTCCAGTTATCACCCGCTGCCGAGACAATCACATGGAGTTTTTTGAAAATGATCTTAAATAATCTGTATCTATATGTATTAATCATGTTGATAACAACAATGTTGATATTTGTAAATAAAAAAAAATATGACATAATAATCATGTAAATGTCCTGCACCTGTCATAGACGTCCAAATGACGTCCAAAAAAATTACCCAGTTCAAAGGTCAAATGTTGACCGTCAATATGACGTCCAAGTTGGGTCATGGTTGGACGTCCAAAAAGTGGACCTAGTTTAGACGTCGAATAGATGTCCAGAATTGGTCATGGACCGACGGACCCAATATATGACCCAATGATCTGCACGTCTATACGGCGTCCAGTGTTTATTGGCGGTCTATAGGAGGATGAGGCACGCTAGGGTTTGAGACGATCACACATGTTCTTGAGCTTCAGGATCGGGATGTTTATATGTTAAATTATGTTAATCATATTGTGACTCCTGAGCGCAAGTCCACCGTCAGTGTTGTGTGTGTGTAAGGCACTATAGGAAGTTTTTTTTGTGTTATTTTTATGTACTGTCGCTGTGCAGGCTCTCTTATATGACAGTGTTAACAGCCTAATAACCCTTTATTTAAAGGCTTAATTTATGTCCCGTAGACCGGTCAGTTGCATTACGATTGAAAGCAGTATCAATAATGTCAAAAATGTGA
>CM060596.1:47183079-47213184 GCA_030578255.1 Tiaroga cobitis
AGATCTGTCATAAGAAATAATAATATAGTCATGATTCCCCATGCATTAATCTTTCTGGGTTTTTTGTGCCCCATTTTTATTTACCACATGACATTCTTAAACATCGGGACATTTAATATTAATGGTTGCCGGGGCACAGCAAAGAGAGCTGCTTTATTTGATTATTTAATCTTAAAAAAAGCTGATATAATCTTGCTTCAAGAAACCCATACAGACTTACAAAATCAGGCACACTGGGTTAGAGATTGGAAGGGCAACACTTTATTGAGTCATGGAACAAATCTAAGTGCAGGTGTTGCCATGCTCTTTTCGTCTCGTATTGGTAACCAACCAGTAATGCTAGAAATTATGCCTGGTAGAATTTTGCGAGTAGATATTACTCTTGGTAAAATTGATTATACTTTCTTTAATGTTTATGCACCAAGTGTTGGTCAGGAGCGTGTACTTTTCTTTGAAAAACTTTCTGATGCTTTGTTACAATGTCCTCAAGATAATGTTGTTGTAATAGGGGGGGATTTTAATTGTACAATAAATCCATCTTTAGATAGGAATCATGATGAACCCCATCCATTATCTGCTGGAATTTTGAAAAACCTGATTGATTATCATGACTTTGTGGATTTATGGAGGGAGGCTTTTCCTGGGGTTAGACAATATTCTTGGTTAAAGAGAAATTCAAATAGATTGTCTGGAGCCAGATTGGATCGTTTCTATGTTAGAAAAAGACATAGAGATAGGTTTTTTAATAGTTGTATTTCTCCTTCCTTTCTCTCTGATCATCATTATTGTTCAATAGCTGTCTCTGTTGTATCTTCTAAAATCTATAAATCACAGTGGCATTTCAATAATAGGCTTTTACAAGATCACAATTTTCTTCATTTTTTCAATCTTTTCTGGGAATCTTGGAGAGAAGAGAGAAATAGATTTCAGTCACTAAGTCAATGGTGGGATATTGGCAAAGTCCATATAAAGATCTGTTGCCAACAATATACTGCACAAAGTATCGGAAGCTTAAAAGAAGAAATGAAGATTCTCGAACAAAGCATCCTTGAACAAAGCGTCAGAAATGTTCGTGATGACTTAACTTCTGTTGAACACATCACAGAGAGTAAGCTTCTGTTGAAAAATCTGTTGGAGGAAAGAGGAAAATTTGCTTTCTTAAGAACTAGATTTTCCCAACTTAATGAAATGGACACACCCACCACTTTTTTTTTTTGGACTCGGAAAAAAAGCCAAAGGAGCAAAAACAATTTCATCAATTGAAACTTCCAAATGGCCGAGTGACAACTGATCAACAAGAGATTCAGTCTCGTGCAATTTCTTTTTATGAGGACTTGTATTGTTCTGACCAGTGTGATGACTCAACAGCAGACCAATTTTTACAGGATTTGCCAAGCATTTCAGAGGACGAAAGGATCAAGCTTGACAATCCTTTAACCTTCTCTGGGGTTTCACAGGCTGTTCAGGAGTTGAGCCTCGGGAAGTCACCTGGGTTGGATGGACTTTCGGTGGAATTTTACCAATCCTTTTGGAAACTAATGGGCCAAGATTTGTATGATGTTCTTTTAGGATGCATTTATGGAGGGACTCTGCCTTTAAGTTGCCGGAGAGCAATGTTAACATTGATCCCCAAAAAAGGAGACCTTGGATGCCTAAAAAACTGGAGACCAGTTTCACTGTTATGTGTTGATTTTAAAATCTTGTCAAAAACATTGACTAACAGACTCAAACAACATATGGCAACCATAATCCACGTGGATCAAACTTTTTGCATCCCTAAACGGTCAATTTTTGACAATTTATTCTTGGTGAGAGACATCATTATTACTGCAAAAAGACACAAGTTGGACATTGGTTTGCTTTCTTTGGACCAGGAGAAGGCTTTGGACCGAGTAGACCACCACTACATGTTTAAGACCCTGGAAGCCTTTGGATTTGGTCCATACTTTGTATCTTGTATTAAGCTGCTGTACAGTGATATTTATAGTATGCTTAAGATTAATGGATCTTTGACTAGATCTTTTTCAGTAACTCGAGGCATAAGGCAAGGTTGTCCCCTATCAGGCCTTCTGTATGCGATGTCTATAGAACCGCTTTTAATTATGCTGAGGAAACAGTTATGTGGTGTTTCTATTCTCGATTCCCCTGAAATTGCCCCCATTAAACTTACTGCTTATGCGGATGATGTAACGATAGTTATAAAAAATTCTGAGGATATTAACAGGTTAACATCTTGTTTAAATAATTTTCAAAAAGCATCATCTACTTGCATTTATTGGGAAAAATGTACATCTTTTTTGCTGGGTGATTGGCAAATTCTTGTACCTCCAAAATTGCCAAAACAGTGTAAATGGGGCAGGGATGGATTCAAAATGCTTGGGGTTTACTTTGGAAATGATCAATATGAAAAGAAGAATTGGGAGGGATTAGTTGATCGTGTTAATGGTAGACTTCAGAGATGGAGATGGCTACTTTCGCAGCTTTCGTTTAGAGGAAGATGCTTGGTCATTAATAACTTAATTGCATCAATGTTGTGGCATAAGTTTACTGTTCTAGACCCGCCTAAAGACTTGCTTAAAAGTGTTCAGAAGGTATTGGTTAATTTTTTCTGGGATGGATGTCATTGGCTTCCTCCAGGAGTCCTTTATCTTCCAGTGGCAGAGGGAGGTCAAGGGCTTACACATCTGGAGTCAAAGATCTTGGCAATGAGGATGCAAACATTGCAGAAACTATTGTATAGTTCAAATGATGTGCCCTGGGAGTTTTTTGGGAGATCTATACTTAAAGATATTGGTGGAATAGGTATTGACAAACAATTATTCCTAATGAAGAAGACTTTTGTTAAAAAGTTTTCTGATTTGTCTTTTAGTTTTTATGTCTCAGTGCTCAAATCATGGGACTTGTTTGAAATATCAAGAACTGTTGAGGAGCATTATGGTGTGGAAGAACCTATTTTTTTTAATCCTTTTTTTGAGCTTCCATCAAATGTATCTCAGTTTTTAATCAATAGATTTTTGAATACTGGTGTCACTAAAGTTATTGATTTGATTGATTTAAGTAGAGGCCAATGGAGAACTTCACAGTCACTTGCCGATCAAGTTGGCTTGAACTCTCTTAGAATTATAGAAGGATTTGTTAGGGGTTTTAAATCCTCCTTTCCTTTATCATTTGGTCACTTTGTTGATCATGTTTTGGAGGATGGGGTTGTATGGCTGAACTTTCCTCAGTTAAAGGTGGTTCCTAAAGAATGTGGCATTGATGACTCGGGTTGTTTTTCCTTATTAAAGGGGTATGGAAAATTGTTTTTTGATTGTATAGGGAAAAAAATATTGTATCACATATGTGTTAAAACTTCACATAAAAGTCAATTGAAAGGAAAAGTTGATACTAAATGGAGATCTCATCTCTCTATATCTGATGATACTTTTCCATCTTGGAGACTTCTGTATAAACCTCCAATTCCTAAGAGAAGTGGTGATCTTAATTGGAGATTAATTCATTGTATCCTAGCTACAAATCAGTTTGTTGCAAGGATGAATGAAAATGTTACATCAAATTGTCCATTTTGTGATGCTTTGGATACTATTTTTCATATGTTTTGTGACTGCCCTAGACTTGATCCTATTTTTGTAATGTTGAGAAAAATAATAACAAAATTGGGTTTTCTGTATACTAACAGCTTATTTATATTGGGCTGTTGTTATAGGAAATCTGTACAAGAACAATGTGTAATTGCTAATTTTGTTATAGGTCAGGCTAAATTAGCAATTTTGAAATCTCATCAGGAAAAAAATGCAGGGAAAGATATTTGTATGGTGCCTGTTTTCAAATCCTTAGTGGAAGCACGAGTGGTTATAGAATATACATATTACAAGCGTGTTAATAATGTCCCTTTCTTTAAATGGAAATGGGGTGTTAAGGAAGCACTGGTTACAGTAACGGAGTATGGGGGGTTGTTTTTTAATTGGTAATGGAATTTTTTTATTGGGTGCATTATAATCAAATGTGATAAGAACATGAAATACATATGTTTATTTATTTTAAAAAAAAGTGTTTAATGTGAATGTGATGGATTAATGTATATCTTCATGTTATAATGTGGAATAAAGGGATTGTAAAGGTCAAAGGTCTCTCCCTCTCTCTCACACATGCCATCTCTCTCTCTCTCTCTCTCTCTCTCTCTCTCTCTCTCTCTCTCTCTAACCCTAACCCTAACTGAATCAATTCTGTGACTAACTGAATCAATTCTTCATGCTGCTGTTAGATGAAGGATGAAATTTAAATTTCAGGCGTAAAAATGGAATTTACTGTATTATTTTTGAATGAATAATTGGGGCTTTACAATTCAAATGAAGATATGGACTAATATCTGTGACTAACTGAATCAGTTATCTGAGTAACTGAATCAGTTCTGTGACTAAAATGAATCAGTTCTGTGACTAAACTGAATCAATTCTGTGACTAAACTGAATCAATTCTGTCTAACTGAATCAATTCTCTGACTTACTGAATCATGTCCGTAATGTTATAATAAAGTCAAACCTCTGTTGTGCAGGACTTTGTTCAACAAAACAATACAATCAAAATAAAAAGCAATGTTCTGTTGTAAGAGTTATGTATTACATTTTTAAAAGATTGATTACATTAAGTATATGAATTAATTTGATTTAGACATGCTTTTGGATGATTAATATATAATTAACCCATTAACACTGTGTCCTGTGGACGCTGGTTTAATAAAAAAGGTAATTGTGACTTTATTTAAAAATTCTGACTTTTTTTTCTCAATTGCAATATATGATTTTTTGGTTAATTTAATGTTCGTTTGAACTCTGGAAATGACGGTTTTAGGATTTTGGTATAAAAGAGTGAATAACTGTCGGTGATGTCGAGCATCTTTTGGTTGCTCTTTTAATTCATTTACATTTATTCATTTAGCAGATGCTTTTGTCCAAACTCTAATTGTTATTCTGATCATTTCATTTGTAATGAAAAATTGTGCATTAAATTAGAGAAGAATGTATAATCCTATAGTGATGGACGCGCTGATTGATTATGGATATAACACACAGGCTAGACGATGATGTCGTTGAGTTGGTTCCGTTGTTTTGTCCTGATTTGACGGTGTGTGTATCGTGTGTCTCTCGGTTGAGGTGTGAGCGGAGGGTTAATCTGCGTTAACTGATCAGGGCAGTAATAGTTGTATTGTAATTATAGTAATAAGTATTTTGTGTTGCCGTGGAGACAGATGGATTAATGATCATGTTCCTTCATTAGTGATTTTTCATTGTGTTTGCTGTTATTTATTCATCAGAGCAGCTTCAGTTCTGGACACTCCTCTGTGGAGGTGAACAACTTCTCGTGTGTGTGTGAGTGAGTGTGTGTGTGTGTGTGTGTGTCAGTGTGTGTGTGTGAGTGTGTGTGTGTGTGTGTGTCAGTGTATGCGCGTTGAGTTGAGTGAAAGTGTGTGTGTGTGTGTCTGTGTGTGTGTAGCGTCTCATTGCAGTGCTGCAGCAGCATCTGGAGGTTTGCCACTCTATTAAATGACTCAATTAAATGACTTGGAGAAAAAGTTTGTGTGTGTGTGTGTGTGTGTGTGTGTGTGTTTGTGTGTGTGTAACAGAAGATAATAAAAGACGATAAAATGAGTTTTCCTCTTTTACCCAGAGGCTGAATCTCTGTACACACTTCCAAGAGTCTGTGTTTTTGTGAGGTGTGTGCGTGTGTGTGTGTGTGCGTGTGTGTGTGTTGGGCTCTGTGTTCAACTAAATGGGTTTTATTCACATATTTCACATAATGCACCATGTAATGAAAGTGGTAATGAAATTGAGATTGCGTGTGTGTGTGTGTGTGTGTGAGTGTGTGCATTATCTCATGTTGAAGACTGAATCCATGAACCCAAACATCATGATCAATGACAACACCATCATGCGTTATCATAATTCTTTTTTTCCTGACATTGAAGTAGTATATCAGGTCTTTGTATTTTTGAATGGTTTATTAAAGGGTTTGTTCGCCCAGAAATGAAAATTCTATCAAAAGCTCCAACGCCTGCTCTCGTGTCGCAGCACAACACACGCCGTAGTGTCTCTCAGAGTTTACTAAAAAGATCTTCATTTGTTTTTCGATGTTGAACGAAAGTCTTAACGGTTTTGGAACGACTTGAGGGAGAGTAATTAATGACAGAATATTCATTTTTGGCTGAACTATCCCTTTGAAGCGATCTATATATCTCTATGTTCTTATAGTTGAGTTCATAAATCTCGTGTGAGCTGTAGTTTATTCTGTAATCGTCGTGTCGCTCGGAGACACTGTGAAGTGAACGAGACGCACTGAAATGGATCCTGCAGATTCACTGCTGCATCTCTTGTTTAATTGGCCAGATGTTGTATTTTTTGCTTTCGTATGCATGTTTAAATATGATCAAGCTCTCGGTTAACTCTAATTAGCCTGCGGAGAGGACTGTGGTGAAGATCTGTTTCACAACATGTGAGGAAGTGGATGTCTGTGACAGTAATAATAGTAAATAAATAACGTGTGTGTGGAATGAGGTGTGTATGTTGTGCGGCAGGTCGTGTGACAATACCTGTGAATGCATACGCTTTTGTAAACGCCATTGCAACAACCATATCAATGCTTAACAACCACACACAACACCATAGCAATGCCTTAGCAACCACCTGCAACACCATACCAACATCCTTAGCAACCATCCACGATGCCATAGCAACATCCCTAGCAATCATCGAGCAGCACCTTAGCAACCACCAACAACAACATAGCAATGCCTTAGCAACCACCCACAACACCACCGTGCGTGTTGTGGCTTCACAAATGCTTTGCTGCATACCTCGGTTGTAACGAGTGGTTATTTCAGTCAAAGTTGCTCTTCTATCAGCTTGAATCAGTCGGCCCATTCTCCTCTGACCTCTAGCATCAACAAGGCATTTTCGCCCACAGGACTGCCGCATACTGGATGTTTTTCCCTTTTCACACCATTCTTTGTAAACCTTAGAAATGGTTGTGCGTGAAAATCCCAGTAACTGAGCAGATTGTGAAATACTCAGACCGGCCCGTCTGGCACCAACAACCATGCCACGCTCAAAATTGCTTAAATCACCTTTCTTTTCCATTCTGACATTCAGTTTGGAGTTCAGGAGATTGTCTTGACCAGGACCACACCCCTAAATGCATTGAAGCAACTGCCATGTGATTGGTTGATTAGATAATTGCATTAATGAGAAGTTGAACAGGTGTTCCTAATAATCCTTTAGGTGAGTGTAAATCAACCACCCAAACTCCACAGCAATATCCTTAGCAACAGCCTAGCACCCACCACAACACCATACTGTGGCTCTGTAGCAGTGAGTTTTGCGCAGTTGAACATCATTGTTCTTGTCTAAAAAAGTCTAGTGTATAAATTAGAATGTTGTGTAATTGCCGACTTGAGCAGCTGATGTCAGTCCAGACAGCTGCCTGTGTGTGTGTGTGTGAGAGTGTGTGTTCTGTCAGCAGATGTTGTCATATCGTTGCAGCATCTCTCTCTCTCTCTCTCTCTCTCTCTCTCTCTCTCTCTCTCTCTCTCTCTCTCTCTCTCTCTCTCTCTCTCTCTCTCTCTCTCTCTTTCTGTGTTACCGGGGAAACACCCAGGTGAAACTCAGAAGGTTTTCGTGTCTTTGGTGAAATTATGGTGTTATTAATAACCGTTATCAATATTTCAGTCCATTCAGGAAAAGCAACGACACGTGTCCGACTCAGTTCTTTCCTCCTTCTTAATATATGATTATAAAACTGATAATTCAGACTGTAAACTTGCCTTTGAAGTCATCATAAATAAACACTGAAACGTATTCTGTATTAATGCACAGTGTTAATCTGTATTGCTGCATCACTATAAACCGCAGTTACACTGATTATTCTTGAATAAATTGTGCATTCCTATCAAATAAGATCAATAAATGTAATAGTTTGAGTAAGATGATACAATTCTGGCTTGAAAGTGCCTTACATGAAAGTCCTGTACTCTTGATTTACATTATGGCACTGAATGATCATATTTACGTTGTACTCCAGAACCTTCTGAGATCTTCATATCTGTGTGTTTAAATCAGCTCACTTGTGTGTTTGTGTGTTTGTGTGTGTGTGTGTGTGTGGACTTCACAGTCTGGACATCAGGGCGGTTGAGCGGATGAACGCTGTGTGACAGTAACACTGATTGTTTAGTGCTTAATGAGTCAACTCAAACGCTACTCAGCTGCGTGTGTGTGTGTGTGCGCGCGCGCATTTATAGCAGAGCTCACACATAGAATACCATATATATATATATATATATATATAGTGTTATTTAGCTTTAGAAAAACAGATAATGTCAAATTCTTGTTCTGTGCTGTTTGATGTCAGTAGATGTTCTCTTCGATCTAATGGTCAGTTGCTCTCCTGTGTCTGTCGATCTGTGGATAAGTAGATCTGTGGGTCAGTAGATATGTGGGTCAGTATTTCTGTGGGTCAGTACATCTGTGGGTCAGTAGATCTGTGGGTCAGTAGATCTGTGGGTCAGTAGATCTGTGGGTCAGTAGGATCTGTTGGTCAGTAGGATCTGTGGGTCAGTAGTTCTGTGGGTCACTAGGTCTGTGGGTCAGTAGATCTGTGGTTCAGTAGATCTGTGGGTCAGTAGATCTGTGGGTCAGTAGATCTGTGGGTCAGTAGATCTGTGGGTCAGTAGTTCTGTGGGTCAGTAGATCTGTGGGTCAGTAGATCTGTAGGTCAGTAGATCTGTGGGTCAGTAGTTCTGTGGGTCAGTAGATATGTGGGTCAGTAGATCTCTGGGTCAGTAGATCTGTGGGTCAGTAGTTCTGTGGGTCAGTAGATCTGTGGGTCAGTAGATCTGTGGGTCAGTAGATCTGTGGGTCAGTAGATCTGTGGGTCAGTAGATCTGTGGGTCAGTAGTTCTGTGGGTCAGTAGATCTGTGGTTCAGTAGATCTGTGGGTCAGTAGATCTGTGGTTCAGTAGATCTGTGGGTCAGTAGATCTGTGGGTCAGTAGATCTGTGGGTCAGTAGATCTGTGGGTCAGTAGTTCTGTGGGTCAGTAGATCTGTGGTTCAGTAGATCTGTGGGTCAGTAGATCTGTAGGTCAGTAGATCTGTGGGTCAGTAGATCTGTGGGTCAGTAGATCTGTAGGTCAGTAGATCTGTAGGTCAGTAGATCTGTGGGTCAGTAGATCTGTGGGTCAGTAGATCTGTGGGTCAGTAGATCTGTGGGTCAGTAGATCTGTAGGTCAGTAGATCTGTGGGTCAGTAGATCTGTGGGTCAGTAGTTCTGTGGGTCAGTAGATCTGTGGTTCAGTAGATCTGTGGGTCAGTAGATCTGTGGGTCAGTAGATCTGTGGGTCAGTAGATCTGTAGGTCAGTAGATCTGTGGGTCAGTAGTTCTCTGGGTCAGTAGATCTGTAGATCTGTGGGTCAGTAGATCAACTGAACATCAGTGGATTGTAGTGCTAGACACATTAGTTATATTATAGGTGAGCAAATGCTCTTCTGCAGATTTTTTCTTGTGCAATTTATTTAAACAGGAACAGATTGTGGTCAATTATTTGTGTTACATAATTATTATTTGTGAGCCAAATATCATAATCAGAGAAACATTTAGGAGATGAAGTGTGTGAAGATAGCCACAGAGAATAAGTGGGAGAAGAGTTTATAGATTATTTAACAGTTTTTGTCCTGGCATTCCGAGTGTTCCGATTGGTCAAGAGGTGTTACAGGTGTGTCCGATTGGTTGAGTGGCATTCTGAGTGTTCCGATTGGTCAAGCAGGGTTCTGATTGGTTGAGTGCCATTCTGATTGTGCCGATTGATCGAGCAGTGTTCTTATTGGTGGAGTGGCATTCTGAGTGTTCTGACTGGTCTAGCAGTGTTCAGAGTGTTCTGATTGGTTGAGTGCCATTCTGAGTGTTCCGATTGGTCAAGCAGTGTTCTGATTAGTTGGTATTCTGAGTGTTCTGACTGGTCAAGTGTTCAGAGTGTTCTGTGTGTGGAATTGAACAGAATTACTGACTATTTGGTGTGACATGTCAATTGCCTGATATGAACTTCCTAGATTATAGTGATTTTTACATTTTTAACTGTTGTATAAAAGCAACATCACACTCAACCGCTGTCCAATCACAGCCATGATGATCTGTGGGACCTGTCTTTTTTTCACACACATTAATCTAGTCTAGTGTTTTATTTTATTCATGAATAATTTTTTACCATCGAGGTTGTCTGCTGAGAGAGGTTTTGTCTGATTATTTCACTTCAGGACACAAACACAATTACCAAGCAGCTATTTGCATTGGGATTGTTTATTAGCAGGTGGGATTAATTACTGGGGGAGACAGGAGAGAGACTGTGTGTGTGTGTGTGTGTGTGTGTGTTGCCCACGCAGAGAGATCAATCCTGAGCTGCTCTATGTAGACTCTACATAAAACATTACCACTGAAATCCATGTAACTGTCTGTCTATCTCTCTGCGTCTCAGTGTGTCCACACTTTAAGGGGACGTTAATTACACAAATAAGAACTGAGAAATATATATATATATATATATATATATATATATATATATATATATATATATATATATACTGTATATATATATATTTATAACTACTTGCACTTACTATTGGGTCAGGGTTAGTTGCTTGTAATTATGTATCATTTACTGTTATTACTATGTGTGTATTTACTTATAATAATAATAATAATAATATGTTTATTTTATATAGCGCCTTTCAGAGTACTCAAGGTCGCTTTACAATAAAGTACACATAAACATGACATAGAAACATGACATAGAAACAATAAAATAAATTGAGATAGTGGTACATAAACATAGAAATCAAGGGAAACAAGTAGCAAAAATATATGTTTTAAGGTGAGTTTTGAAATCGTGTAATGATGAAAGGTCGCGGATGTGTTGGGGAATAGAATTCCAGAGAGTTGGGGCAGCAGTACAAAAAGCCCTTCCACCAAATGGTGATAGTTTGTGCTGTGGGATCGTTAAAAGACCGGTATCGGAGGATCTAAGTGTGCGAACTGGGGAGTAGGTATGGATGAGATCAGAAATATAGGTGGGGGCAAGACCATGGAGTGCTTTGAATGTGATAAGGAGTATCTTGTAGTTAATAAGAAAACGTACTGGTAGCCAGTGAAGTCTGCGTAAAATCGGAGTAATGTGGGAAGATTTCTTTGTGTATGTAAGGACTCTAGCTGCAGAGTTCTGAATGTATTGGATTTTATTTATAGATGAGTTGGGTAAGCCATAGAAAAGAGAACGTCTCGGTTACGTATGTAACCCTAGTTCCCTGATAGGGAACGAGACGCTGCGTCAAACGCTGCGGGAACGCCCCTGCGTTGTGCGTCATGAAGCACGTATGGAATCAGCCCAATGGAGAGATGAAACGTCATAGGCGGGTGACGTCATCGACCAGGAAACTATAAAGCACCCCAAAAACACAAGCGCATTAGCTTCTGATAGGCTTGAAGGAAGCGCTAAAGGGAGTGCCGGGAGTATGGCGGAGCGACGCAGCGTCTCGTTCCCTATCAGGGAACTAGGGTTACATACGTAACCGAGACGTTCCCTTTCAAGGGAACTTCGAGCTGCGTCAAACGCTGCGGGAACGCGAATACCCACGTCGCCATAGGACCAAATGACCGTCATGTGAGACTAGCGCACAGAGGACGAGAGCACCTGTGCCCCAGGGGTAGAGCTTAAGTCTAGGTCATAGAACTTAACAAAAGTATGCGGTGAAGACCATCCAGCCGCATCACAAACATCACTCAGGGAAACCCCCGACAAAAGAGCTTTAGAAGCAGCCATACTCCTGGTAGAGTGAGCTCGGACAACCAAAGGTGAAGGCTGGCCAGCCGACTCATAAGCAAGTGAGATAGCCTCGACCACCCACTTGCTCATTCTCTGTTTAGACGCAGGACACCCTTTCCTGGGTGGCCTGAAACATACAAAAAGTTGTTCTGATTTCCTCCACAGGGCAGCTCTGTGGACATAAGCGTCTAATGCCCTAACAGGGCAGAGTGAATTAAGTTTCTCCTGGTCCGATGACATAAATGGAGGAGGACAGAAAGCCTGCAGAACCGTAGGTCTAACGATATTAGTAGGAACCTTAGGAACATAACCTGGTCTAGGATGCAGAAAAGCTTTAACCATGCCAGGTGCAAATTCCAGGCACGAGGGTGAAACCGACAGAGCCTGCAAATCTCTGATTCTTTTTAGTGAAGAGATAGCAAGCAAAAAGATAGTCTTAAAAGTGAGAAACTTCTCGGGAACTTCTTCGATAGGTTCAAAAGGAGCTAGGGAAAGACCTTCTAATACAACGGCCAGATCCCAAGTAGGCACCCTCGTACGAACTGCTGGCCTCAGCCTCAAAGTGCCACGGAGGAAACGAGTTATAAGCGGGTGTCTCCCAAGAGAAACTCCACTGAAAGGGACGTGGTAAGCAGCTAGTGCCGCCACATACACCTTTAGTGTGGAGGGGGATAACCCTGTGGAGAAGCGCTCCTGCAGGAATTCCAGCACTGCACCCACTGGGCAGTTAACTGGGTCCTGCAGGTGTTCTCCACACCAAGAAGTGAAAAGTTTCCACTTCAAGGCATAAAGCTTCCTCGTGGATGGAGCTCTGGAGTTAAGAATGGTCTCAACAACCTCGGTTGAGAGATCGGAGTCTATGAGCTGGGGCCCCTCAGAGGCCAAGCCCACAGTTTCCACAATTCTGGGCGGGGGTGAAGTATCGTGCCCCCCGCCTGGGAGAGTAGATCCCTCCTGACCGGGAGCTCCAAAGGAGAACCGTCCAGGAGAGAAATCAGGTCCGCAAACCATACTCGGGCCGGCCAGAACGGGGCTACTAGTAGTAGACTGACCCCGTCCCGGCGGACCCTCTCCAGAACTCCTGGTAACAGAGCAATCGGGGGAAAGGCGTACAGACGTGACCTCGGCCACGGCTGCACCATAGCGTCCAACCCCAGGGGGGCTGGATGACTGATGGAGAACCACAGATGACAATGCGTGGTCTCCCTGGAAGCGAATAGGTCCACCTCGGCGCGACCGAAACTCAACCAAAGGAGCTCCACCACCTCGGGGTGGAGTCTCCATTCCCCTGGCCTCGGCCCCTGCCTCGACAGGGAGTCTGCTACCACATTCAAATACCCAGGGAGATACATTGCTCTCAGAGATAGTAGCTTCCCTTGGGACCACAGGAGGATCTGACGGGCCAACTTGTAAAGCCGGCGAGACCGCAGGCCCCCCTGATGATTTATATAAGAGACCACCGACGTGTTGTCTGATTGAACTAACACATGATGGCCTCTCAGGTCTGTTAGGAAGTGTTTCAGAGCCTGAAACACGGCCAACATCTCTAGACAATTTATGTGCCACGATAGATGATGATCCTGCCACAGACCTTGGGCTGGGCGACCACTCATGACCGCCCCCCACCCTGTGAGGGAAGCATCCGTCGTTAGCGTTATGCGACGACAAAGAGCCCCCAGCACAGGACCTTTGGATAGGAACCAAGTTTCTCTCCACATGACCAGAGCACGAAGGCAGCGCCGCGTGACTTTGAACGTGCGGAGCGGATTTCCCCTCGGGGAGAATCCCTTGGTCCTGAGCCACCACTGTAGCGGTCTCATGTACAACAGGCCGCAAGGTATAACGTTGGACGCTGCTGCCATCAGACCCAACAGTCTCTGAAACTGCTTGACAGTGAGTAGCTGGCCTAGCTTCACTTGTTTCACAGCTGAGAGAATCGAAGCGATACGGGTCGGAGAGAGTCGCGCCCGCATCGAGACCGAATCCCAAACAACACCCAGAAAAGTGGTCTTCTGGGAAGGAGATAATACACTTTTCTTTGCGTTCAGCCTCAACCCCAACTTTCTGATATGAGCGAGGACGACATCTCGATGCCGAACCGCCATCTGCTCGGTCTGAGCTAAAATCAACCAATCGTCGATGTAATTGAGAATCCGAATGCCCTGAAGCCTCAGAGGCACTAGTGCTGCATCCATGCATTTCGTGAAAGTGCGGGGAGATAAAGCTAGGCCAAACGGAAGAACCCTGTACTGGTACGCCTCGCCCCCGAAGGCGAACCTCAGGAACTTCCTGTGTTGTGGAAGGATGGACACATGGAAGTATGCGTCCTTCAGATCTATCGTGATAAACCAGTCCTCGGACCTGATTTGAGACACGATCTGCTTGATAGTGAGCATCTTGAATTTTAGCTTCCCTACCGAGCGATTCAATATGCGCAGGTCTAAAATTGGACGCAACCCCCCATCCTTCTTTGGAACGATGAAATATCGGCTGTAATAACCTGACTCCAAACTGGGAGGAGGAACCCGTTCTATAGCCTCCTTTTGAAGGAGCGTTTTCACCTCTTGTTCCAATACCAGAGCCTGCTCGGGGCCCACCACTGTGTGCAGAACCCCTCTGAATTTTGGTGGACGACACCTGAACTGGATAGCATAACCCTTTTCTACTGTCTGCAGGACCCAATGAGATATTTTTGGAAGGCTTTTCCACTCTGCCAGAAATTCTACGAAGGGTACCAGCCTCTCGAGACTGGCCTCTGGTGTAACTTGAGCAGCAGACGCAGCGCCCTGTAACGGCGCACCGGCAGGGAACAACTGGTCTGACCGCTCTGAGACCCTCCTCAGAGGGAGCGAGCGTCCCTCGGGAAAGCGCTCGCTGGGATCGTCTGTGCCCCGGCATAAAGGCGGGGTTGGCAGAACGAGCCCCTGAGGGCACCGAGGAGGAATGGGCACCGTAAAAAGAGGTGAACACCTTTCCGCCTCGGTGGGGACCACCCTCAGTATCCTGAACGACTTGGCGTCAGGACTTCTTCTTAGCCGAAGCCTTCTTAGCCAATATAACTGTCCTCAGATCAGTTCTACTGGTAGAAGGCTTCGGCTGAGAGTGTCGCGGCTGAGCCCACTGTCCAGCAGGGGGAGCACGAGACGCGACACTCTGCCTCTGCTGCGCTCTATGTGATGAGCTCATAGACGGCCGGGGCTGCTCCCGCCCAGCAGCCCCAGGGACATGAACTTTAAGGGGAAGAAACTTTTTAAAAGCTGCAGTTTGTTTCTTTTCTTCTTGGAATTTATCGATAACTGAATTCACAGCATCACCAAACAACCCCATGGGAGAAAGAGGAGCATCTAAAAGAAAAGCTTTTTCTCTCTCTTTAATATTAGTCTGATTTAACCACAAATGTCTTTCTGCGGCCACCAGAGCTGCCATAGAACGACCCATTAATTTGGCCGATTCTCTGGTGGCACGCAGAGATAAATCAGCAGCCTGACGCAGTTCGCGAACTACGTCAGTACTGACCTCCTCACTCTCATTCATGTCCCTTAGCAGATCAGCCTGGTATGCCTGCAAGATTGACATAGTATGCAGACATGACGCAGCCTGACCTGCTGCCGAATATGCTTTACCCACCAAAGCCGAAGTGTTTCTTAAAGGCTTGGTGGGTAATGCCGGTGCCTTAAAAGATGATGCTGCTTCGGGGGAGAGATGGCTCGCAAGCGTCTCTTCCACACGAGGCAAAGCACCATAACCATGAGCCTTGGCTCCCATAATATTAGCGTATGTTGAAGTCTGGGGACTAAACACTCTATATGACACCGGTTTTCTCCATGATTTCGACACCTCGGTGTGGAGATCATGGAAAAACGGCAGGCACCGGCGTGGAGGCTGCACACGTGACGGCAAAAATCTCTCATCCAACTTTGATTTAGAAACAGACTCCTGTCTAGTCACTGGCCATTCAATATTAAGTTTTTCAACAGCTCTTGTTAACACCTCCATAAGCTCATCACTCTCAGGAGTGTGGGGTGGCGAATCCTCCACATCTCCCTCAACACTAACAACATCAAGTTCCTCAGAACTGGATAGCTGCAGCATTGGTGCCTCAGCCTGAGCGGAAGAAACCGCAGCGCGTGCTTCCGAACCCGGGACTGAGGCACTGGATCTCACAGGTGAAGGGAGAGATAAGGCAGAGCCCGTCTCAAACCCCGCTGTGAGATCCATCTGCGATCCCCACGATAAGCGCCGCCGCTCTGCCTCGGCAGAAGCGGGACCCGAACCGCGGGGAGCGCGCACCGAACCGCTCTCCTCAAAGAGCGATCGGCGGGAGCGGAGCGTCCTAAACGGCAAACGCTCGCAATGCTCACAGTCTGCTCCCTCGAGAGCAAACTGGGCATGCTGAACTCCCAAACAAACAACACAAAGATCATGTGTATCCCCGCTCGTTAAATAACGCGAGCAGGGAGGAACACACTTTCTAAACTGCTGTTCGTCCGCCATAATCTCTCAATATATATATATATAGGATAAATTGTTTGTGTGGTGCAGGGTATGTAAGACAGACAATATCACACAGGGACAGATTCACATGTAGCGCGACTGAAAGCACAGAAGCTAATGCGCTTGTGTTTTTGGGGTGCTTTATAGTTTCCTGGTCGATGACGTCACCCGCCTATGACGTTTCATCTCTCCATTGGGCTGATTCCATACGTGCTTCATGACGCACAACGCAGGGGCGTTCCCGCAGCGTTTGACGCAGCTCGAAGTTCCCTTGAAAGGGAATTACAATAATCAAGCCATGATGTGATGAAACGGTGAACCAAGGTTTCAGCATCGCTGATGTTCAGAAATGGACGTAAGCGTGCGATATTACGAAGGTGAAAGAAGGCAGACTTAGTGAGAGAGGAAATGTGTGGAAGGAAGGAAAGAGATGAATCAAAGATTATACCAAGGTTTGTGACAGTAGTGGAAGGTTGAACCGAAACTCCAGCAATGTGAACATTTTCAACACAGAAACAGGATGTAAATCGAGGTGAGCCAATAAGAAGTAGATCTGTTTTATCAGTGTTTAGTTTGAGAAAATTACTGGTCATCCAAGCATTTATATCATCAATACAGGCTAAAATGGAATTTGTGGGAAAAGGAGCATTGCGTTGTGAATGGATGTATAGTTGGGTGTCATCTGCGTAGCAATGGAATTTAAAGTCATGTTGACGGATGATGTTACCTAATGGGAGCATGTAGATGATGAAGAGAAGAGGCCCAAGAACAGAACCCTGGGGAACACTGTGCGGGACAGAGGCAGTAGTGGACTTAGTCTGGCGGATAGAGATGTAATGCTGACGATCAGACAGGTAAGAAGTTAACCAAGATAGGGCAGTTCCAGAAACACCAAGAGCAGAGAGTCGTGAGATGAGAATACTGTGAGAGATAATAATTGTGTCGAACGCAGAGGAAATATCTAGAAGAATTAGAATACTGGTGGAGCCGGAGTCAGTGGCCATAAGGAGATCATTGACAACCCTAAGAAGTGCTGTTTCAGTGCTGTGGAGAGTGCGGAAAGCGGATTGAAAACATTCATAGTGGTTGTTGGATGACATGTGTGTTTTAAGTTGGGCAGCGACCACTTTCTCAAGGAGTTTCGAAAGAAATGGTAGTTTTGAGATTGGTCTGTAATTGGTCATGTTGGTGGGGTCGAGGCCGGCTTTCTTTAGGACAGGAGTGACAGCAGCAGTTTTTAATTCCAGAGGAACAGAACTAGTACTTAGTAGTTGGGAGATGAGAAGTGAAATCGGCAGAGAAATAACAGGTGCACATTTTTTAAGTAAAGTAGTAGGAGCTGGATCAAGATGACAGGAATATGTGTTTGCTTTGTTGATTAGCTCAGAGATATAAGCAGGGGTTGGGGGGGCAAAATCAGTGAGAGTACCAGGAGTAAAAGCAGTGTCGAAGTCGTGTGTGTAGACAGGAGAGATCATGGATGGGAAATGATTGTGAATACTATCAGTTTTATTTAAAAAGAAATGCAGGAATGACTCACAGAGGTCTGCTGAGTTATAACATGTGTAACAATGTCACCTTAAAAAATAAAGTGTTACCGCATTTGTTTCTTGTCCAAAGAGGAAGAGGCATGAAATCCACTGAAAATGTTGTGAACCAAACAAACCCTGTCAGGAACACAACCGGCTCATATGTACTAAATCTCCTAAATCAAAATAAACAAATGATTATTAAATAATACCTATTGTACTATGATATTATTTTGCACTGTGATATTATGTTCATGATAATGAAATCATGTTTATTATATTCTCATTATACTAATGTGAAACAAACAAAATATATATTTCAATTAAGTATTTGTTCATCATGGTAGTATTTTCATTGAATGTATTTAGGATAATTAAAAAGATTAAATCTTTGTATTACAGTATTTTTATGGTAGTGCAGTTAAAACAGATTTATAATTATGGGAAACATCAATGAGAATTGCAAAAAAACTCAAAAGATACATTTAAGAAATGAAAATATGGAGTAAACGTGCTTGTCATTAACATTATAATGCAACAAATCTTAAAATCCTATAAAAAGGTATAATTTTAACCTCTTTTTTGTGTGAGTGTGTGACTTTTGTGAGTGAGTGAGTGTGCGTGTGTGAGTGAGTGTGGGCGTGAGTAAGTGTGAGCGAGAGTGAGCGAGTGTGAGTGTGAGTGTGTGTGAGTGTGAGCGTGAGTGAGTGTGAGTGAGTGCAAGCATGAGTAAGTGTGAGTGTGAGTGAGTGAGTGAGCGTGAGTGTGTGAGTGAGTGTGAGCATGAGTAAGTGTGAGCGAGAGTGAGTGTGTGAGTGAGCGTGTGAGTGAGCGTGTGAGTGAGTGAGTGTGTGAGTGAGTGTGAGCGAGTGTGAGTGAGCGAGAGTGAGTGTGAGCAAGTGTGAGCAAGTGTGAGCAAGTGTGAGCGAGTGTGAGCGAGTGTGAGCGAGTGTGAGCGAGAGTGAGTGAGAGTGTGAGCGAGTGTGAGCGAGTGTGAGCGAGTGTGAGCGAGTGTGAGCGAGTGTGAGTGAGTGTGAGCGAGTGTGAGCGAGTGTGAGCGAGTGTGAGCGAGTGTGAGCGAGTGTGAGCGAGTGTGAGCGAGTGTGAGCGAGTGTGAGCGAGTGTGAGTGAGTGTGAGTGAGTGTGAGCGAGTGTGAGTGAGTGTGAGCGAGTGTGAGCGAGAGTGAGTGTGAGCGAGTGTGAGCGAGTGTGAGCGAGTGTGAGCGAGTGTGAGCGAGTGTGAGCGAGTGTGAGCGAGTGTGAGCGAGTGTGAGCGAGTGTGAGCGAGTGTGACCGAGTGTGAGCGTGAGTAAGCATGAGTGTGTGAGTGAGTGAGTGAGTGAGTGAATGAGTGTGTGTGAGTGAGTGTGAATGTGAGTGAGTGAGTGAATGTGAGAGAGCATAAGTGTGAGTGAGTGTGTGTGTGTGAGTGAGTGTGAGTATGTGAGTGAGTGTTTGAGTGTGAGTGTGTGTGTGTGAGAGAGAGAGAGTTAGTGAGTGTGTGTGAGCGAGTGTGAGTGTGTGTGTGTGTGTGAGCGAGAGAGAGTGAGTGTGAGTAAGTGAGTGAGTGAGTGTGAGCAAGTGTGAGTGTGTGACTGAGTGAGTGAGTGTGCAAGTGAGTGTGAGTGTGTGAGTGAGCGAGCGAGTGAGTGAGTGTGAGTTAGTGTGAGTGTGAGTGTGAGTGTGAGTGTGAGTGTGAGTGTGAGTGTGAGAGTGTGCGAGTGTGCGAGTGAGTGAGCGAGAGTGAGTGTGAGTGTGTGACTGAGTGAGTGAGTGTGCAGGTGAGTGTGAGTGTGTGAGTGAGCGAGCGAGCGAGCGAGTGAGGGTCGGCAGGAGTGTGAGTGAGTGTGAGTTTGAGCGTGAGTGTGTGAGTGTGCGAGTGAGCGAGAGTGAGTGAGTGAGTGTGAGCATAAGTGTGAGCGAGAGTGAGTGTGTGAGTGAGTGAGTGTGTGAGTGAGTGTGTGAGTGAGTGAGTGTGTGAGTGAGTGTGAGCGTGAGTGAGTGTGAGAGTGAGTTTGAGTGAGCGAGTGTGAGTGTGTGTGTGAGAGTGAGAGTGAGTTTGAGCGAGTTTGAGTGAGTGTGAGTGAGCGAATGTGACCGAGTGTGAGCGTGAGTAAGCATGAGTGTGTGTGAGTGAGTGTGAGTGAGTGAGTGAGTGAATGTGAGAGAGCATAAGAGTGAGTGTGTGAGTGAGTGTGAGTGTGTGTGTGTGAGAGAGAGAGTGAGTGAGTGTGAGCGAGTGTGAGTGTGTGTGTGTGTGTGTGAGCGAGAGAGAGTGAGTGAGTGTCAGTGAGTGAGTGAGAGTGAGTGAGTGAGTGTTTGAGTGGGAGTGTGAGCGAGTGTGAGTGTGAGTGTGTGTGTGTGTGAGTGAGTCTGTGTGAGTGAGTGAGAGTTTGTGTGTGTGTCTGTGTGAGAGTGTGTGTGTGTGTCTGTGTGAGTGAGTGAGAGTGTGTGTGTAAGTGAGTGTGAGCGAGTGAGTGAGTGAGTGGGAGTGTGTGTGTCTGTGTGAGTGAGTGTTGGAGTGGGAGTGTGAGCGAGTGTGTGTGTGTGTGAGCGAGCGAGCGTGAGTGAGTGAGAGAGTGAGTGTGTGTGTGTGAGTGAGTGTGAGTATGTGAGTGAGTGTTTGAGTGTGAGTGTGTGTGTGTGAGAGAGAGAGAGTTAGTGAGTGTGTGTGAGCGAGTGTGAGTGTGTGTGTGTGTGAGCGAGAGAGAGTGAGTGTGAGTAAGTGAGTGAGTGAGTGAGTGTGAGGAAGTGTGAGTGTGTGACTGAGTGAGTGAGTGTGCAAGTGAGTGTGAGTGTGTGAGTGAGCGAGCGAGTGAGTGAGTGTGAGTTAGTGTGAGTGTGAGTGTGAGTGTGAGAGTGTGCGAGTGAGCGAGAGTGAGTGAGCGAGAGTGAGTGTGTGACTGAGTGAGTGAGTGTGCAGGTGAGTGTGAGTGTGTGAGTGAGCGAGTGAGCGAGAGTGAGTGAGTGAGTGTGAGCATAAGTGTGAGCGAGAGTGAGTGAGTGTGTGAGTGAGTGAGTGTGTGAGTGAGTGTGTGAGTGAGTGAGTGTGTGAGTGAGTGTGAGCGTGAGTGAGTGTGAGAGTGAGTTTGAGTGAGCGAGTGTGAGTGTGTGTGTGAGAGTGAGAGTGAGTTTGAGCGAGTTTGAGTGAGTGTGAGTGAGCGAATGTGACCGAGTGTGAGCGTGAGTAAGCATGAGTGTGTGTGAGTGAGTGTGAGTGAGTGAGTGAGTGAATGTGAGAGAGCATAAGAGTGAGTGTGTGAGTGAGTGTGAGTATGTGAGTGAGTGTGTGTGTGTGTGAGAGAGAGTGAGTGAGTGTGAGCGAGTGTGAGTGTGTGTGTGTGTGAGCGAGAGAGAGTGAGTGAGTGTCAGTGAGTGAGTGTGAGTATGTGAGTGAATGTTTGAGTGGGAGTGTGTGTGTGTGTGTGAGAGAGAGAGAGTTAGTGAGTGTGTGTGAGTGAGAGTGAGTGAGTGAGTGTTTGAGTGGGAGTGTGAGCGAGTGTGAGTGTGTGTGTGTGTGAGTGAGTCTGTGTGAGTGAGTGAGAGTTTGTGTGTGTGTCTGTGTGAGAGTGTGTGTGTGTGTCTGTGTGAGTGAGTGAGAGTGTGTGTGTAAGTGAGTGTGAGCGAGTGAGTGAGTGAGTGGGAGTGTGTGTGTCTGTGTGAGTGAGTGTTGGAGTGGGAGTGTGAGCGAGTGTGTGTGTGTGTGAGCGAGCGAGCGTGAGTGAGTGAGAGAGTGAGTGTGTGTGTCTGTGTGAGTGAGTGAGTGTGTGAGTGAGAGTGTGTGTGTGTGTGAGTGAGTGAGTGAGTGAGTGAGTGAGTGAGTGAGTGAGTGTGTGTGTCTGTGTGAGTGAGAGTGTGTGTGTGTGTGTGTGTGTGTGAGAGAGTGAGTGGGAGTGTGTGAGTGAGTGTGTGTGTCTGTCTGTGTGCGTGAGTGAGAGTGAGTGAGTGTGTGTGTGTGTGTGAGTGAGTGTGTGTGTGAGTGAGTGTGTGTGTGAGTGAGAGTGAGTGTGTGTGTGAGTGAGAATGAGAGTGTGTGTGTGTGTGAGAGAGAGTGAGTACACCCTGAGTGTATATGTGTGAGTGTGTATGTGTGAGAGAGAATGTTTGTGTTCTGTGCACGTTCTCTTGTTCTGATTCATCTCGTGTCTCGTTCTTAACCTCCTTCTGTTTCTGACTCCCTGTTTAACAAGAGTGTGTAGGTGTGTGTTTTACACTTATCTAAATGGTCACATTATGCAATGTGTGTGTGTGTTTTGTGTTGAGGCCGTATGGATTGTATAGAGCTCGATATAGATGTGAGATTATAGATCCAGAGATATTTCTGTGTGTGTGTGTGGATGTTGAATTCCTGTAAACACACTAAACATTCTGGTTTGTTTTCTTTGTATTTCCGCGCTGAAGGAATGAGTTCAGTGCTCACAGATGTGTGTCTTCAGCTGCTCTGAGGGATTCTGGATCATAAATATGTTCTGTATCTTCAGACGGGCTGCTGTGTGTTTGTCTGGGTTTCAGAGAGCTGTGGTGTTTTACTATAGTAATGTGTAATTTAAAGCGGTCCAGTTCCTTCTCGTCTAACACAAGCTGAATGCGTCTCACGCTCCTGTAGAGATCAGCAGGCGTATGGAGCTCGTAATGTCTTATCATTCACTCAAGATCTTTTGTTCAGTGTCCGCACATGCAGTGACATACAGAAATGAGATGTGGTTTCTGTGACTGCAAGTGCTGTGATTGGTCGTGTCATTGATGTCACTGTGTTGAGAAAAGTTCAACTTCATGCAAATGAGCAGCTATTGTGTATTGTTGTTTCAACGTTTTCTCTGTGTTGTCTGCATTGTCTCAATGTTTTCTCTTTGTTGTCTCTGCGTTGTCTCAACTTTCTCTGTGTTGTCTCAGCGTTTTCTTAACATTTTTCTCTGCGTTGACTGTGTTTTTTCTGCGTTGTCTCAGCGTTGTCTCAGCGTTCTCTTAACATTTTCTCTGCATTGACTGCGTTGTTTCAGCGTTGTCTCAGCGTTGTCGTAACATTTTCTCAGCGTTGTCTCAGCGTTGTCTCAGCGTTGTTGTAACGTTTTCTCTGCGTTGTCTCGGCGTTGTCTCAACTATCTGTGCGTTGTCTCAGCGTTGTCTCAGCATTGTCTCAGCGTTGTTGTAACGTTTTCTCTGCGTTTTCTCGGCGTTGTCTCAACTATCTGTGCATTGTCTCAGTGTTGTCTCAGCGTTGTCTCAGCGTTGTTGTAACGTTTTCTCTGCGTTTTCTCGGCTTTGTCTCAACTATCTGTGCGTTGTCTTAGCGTTGTCTCAGCGTTGTCTTAACATTTTCTTTGCGTTGACTGCGTTGTCTCAGCGTTGTCTCAGTGTTGTCTCAGCGTTGTTGTAACGTTTTCTCTGCGTTGTCTCAGCGTTGTCTCAACTATCTGTGCGTTGTCTCAGCGTTATCTCACCATTGTCTCAGCATTGTCTGAGCGTTGTCTTAACATTTTCTCTGTTTTCTCTGTGTTTTCTCTGTGTTTTCTCTGTGTTTTTTTCTGCGTTGTCATAACATTTTCTCTGTTTTCTCTGTGTTTTCTCTGCGTTGTCTCAACGTTGTGTCAACTTTCACTGCATTTTTTCTGTGTTGTGTCTGCTTTGTCTCAACATTTTCTCTGCGTTGTGTCTGCGTTGTCTCAACATTTTCTCTGTGTTGTCTCAGCTTTGACGGTGCGTTGACTGCATTGTCTCACCGTTTTCTCAGCATTGACTGCATTGACTGTGTTTTCTCTGTGTTGTCAACGTTGACTGTGCGTTTTCTCTGCGTTGTCTCAGCGTTGTTGTAATGTTTTCTCTGCGTTGTCTCAACTATCTGTGCATTGACTGCGTTGTCTCTGCGTTGTCTCTGCGTTGTATCTGCATTGTCGTAACATTTTCTGCGTTGTCTCAGCGTTGTCTCAACTATCTGTGCATTGACTGCGTTGTCTCTGCGTTGTCTCTGCGTTGTATCTGCATTGTCGTAACATTTTCTGCGTTGTCTCAGCGTTGTCTCAGCGTTGTTGTAACGTTTTCTCTGCGTTGTCTCGGCGTTGTCTCAACTATCTGTGCATTGTCTCAGCGTTATCTCAGCGTTGTCTCAGCGTTGTCTTAACATTTTCTTTGCGTTGACCGCGTTGTCTCAGCGTTGTCTCAGTGTTGTCTCAGCGTTGTTGTAACGTTTTCTCTGCGTTGTCTCAACGTTGTCTCAACTATCTGTGCGTTGTCTCAGCGTTATCTCAGCATTGTCTCAGCATTGTCTCAGCGTTGTCTTAACATTTTATCTGCGTTGTCTGCGTTGTCATAACATTTTCTCTGTTTTCTCTGTGTTTTCTCTGTGTTTTCTCTGTTTTCTCTGCGTTGTCATAACATTTTCTCTGTTTTCTCTGTGTTTTCTCTGCGTTGTCTCAACGTTGTGCCAACTTTCACTGCATTTTTTCTGTGTTGTGACTGCGTTGTCTCAACATTTTCTCTGCGTTGTGTCTGCTTTGTCTCAACATTTTCTCTGCGTTGTGTCTGCGTTGTCTCAACATTTTCTCTGTGTTGTCTCAGCTTTGACGGTGCGTTGACTGCATTGTCTCACCGTTTTCTCAGCATTGACTGCATTGACTGTGTTTTCTCTGCGTTGTCAACGTTGACTGTGCGTTTTCTCTGCGTTGTCTCAGCGTTGTTGTAATGTTTTCTCTGCGTTGTCTCAACTATCTGTGCATTGACTGCGTTGTCTCTGCGTTGTATCTGCATTGTCGTAACATTTTCTCTGCGTTGTCTCAGCGTTGTCTCAGCGTTGTTGTAACGTTTTCTCTGCGTTGTCTCAGCGTTGTCTCAGCGTTGTCTCAACTATTTGTGCGTTGTCTCAACTATTTGTGCGTTGTCTCAGCGTTGTCTCAACATTTTCTCTGTGTTGTCTCAGCTTTGACGGTGCGTTGACTGCATTGTCTCACTGTTTTCTCAGCATTGACTGCATTGGTCTGTGTTTTCTCTGCGTTGTCAGCGTTGACTGTGCGTTTTCTCTGCGGTGTGTCTGTGTTTTCTGAGCGTTATCTCTGCGTATCACAACATTTTCTCTGCGTTGACTGCTTTTTCTCAACGTTTTCTTTGTGTTGTCTCAGATTTTTCTCTGTGCGTTGACTGAGTTTTCTCTGCGTTGACTCTGAGTTGTCTGTGTTGTCTCAGTGTGGACTCGAGTGGACTTGTGTCTCTATTATTCAAATTATAGGGCCCAATGGATGAGGAACAGATTACTGTTTCTCTCTCAGACAGGAAACACACAGCGCTGATTTATTACACACATCACATGCTATTTTTACCAGTGCTGCAGTGACAAAACACTGCAGATTTAAGAGCTTAAAGCACCTTATTCTGTAGATATAAAATTAAACGGACATAATTTAGTTTAACTTTTCACTTTAATCTACTGTACCTTTCAGACTCATTTAGTTCTGTATGTAAATGAGCTGTGCCCTGATTGGCTGGTGGAGCTCAACAGTTGCTCAGTTCTGTCGTATGCTAATGAGCTCATGGCTGTGATGTCATGAAGGTTTGTGAGTGAATCCAGTGCTGTTTTCCATCATGTGACTCCTTTAAGGAGAGCGAGAGTGGAGAGATTGAGGTGTGTGTCCGTCAGGATGTTTACACTGCAGATTTCCGCTCTGCTCCGACTGTAAACAGATTCTCAGCACACGCATCTGTTAGTATCATATTTTCTCCTATATATTCTCACCTGTAATATTAATATTTTACGGCAGAGCAGTTGTTCTAGTGTTTCATGGCGTTCTCTCTCTCTGAGCCGTCAGATTTCAGCTGGATGTAGTTTTCCTCTCACGTCTGTAAACGTCTCTGCTCCTGTAAATGAGACGCTCCAGCTTAAAAATCATTTGTGATGTTTTCAAAGGCTGATTGTGTGTGTTAGTGAGATCCGTGTGATACACACATACATCATTCATACATGTCAAACAACTCCTGTACAATAAAAAAGGCCTGTATTTACCATTTATGCATTTTAATTTATGCATAAATAATTTGTATAAATCTATATGCGTAAATACTTATAAATATATAAATATATATATTTAATTACATGAAATAATAAATAATAATAATAAATAATTTATAATTACTTTAATTGCATTTTTTATTTTACACACACACACACACGCACGCACGCACGCACGCACGCACGCACGCACACACACACACACACACACAAACAAACAAACAAACAAACAAACAAACAAACAAACAAACAAACAAACAAACAAACAATCACTCACTCATAAAGTATACAAAGTATACAGCCGTAACACTCACTCTCACACACACACATGCTCACACACCAACTCAAGACACACACACACACTCTCACTCACTCTAATACACACACACACCGTGGCTCAGGGCGGGATGTATGATGGATTGAGATGTCGAACAGGTTAAAGAGTTTGTGCTGGGGAATATAACAGGGATCGTTACACTGACAGCCTGCACATAAACACTCGTCAGTGTGCTAATGTGAGTAAAACGATCTTTGTGAGTAAATGCATAGGCTACACATTTGCTAATGTGACAGACACGTTTATCAAAAGTGACATTTCATTCACGGTGTACGTGTCACTATTCATGCGTTCAGTGGAAACTGAAGCTCAAGCGTCATGATGAGCACCACAACTCAGAGTAAATGAGTATCTAGTTAGTTAACTGGTTAGCTAACTCATTATTAAATCCGACTGTGATTCAAATCATCTGTCGTGGTGTGTGTCTTATTTTATATATATTTCTGCTGAAAGTTCATGTGGTGACACACGTGGAATATTCTTCACATTAAACGTGATCGTTCACCTAGAAATGCTCGTTCTGTCATAATTTACTCACCAAACACAAAATAAGATATTTTCAACAACGTCAACAACAATATTGGACCCCATTGACTTTCATTAGATGGACAGAAAAAAAATCTTCTTGTGTTCCATCGACACGAGGGTGAATAAATGATAATTTCAGACTGAATTGTTGCTATAATAAACCATCAAAACTGAAATATGAAGAGCAGAATGTTGCTTTAGCCCTTCAGCATCGTTTAGTGCTTTAAGTGCAGAGTATTTAACCCGTGCATGTAGCTTTCACCCAGCCGTCCACCTTTAACTCATTTATTTCTGTTCATCTGTATTAATAGATAAATGTGTGCAGAATTAATTCTTCCAAGGACGTTAAGGAAACTCTTTTATAAAAGAGCTTGTTTAACTTAGATTCTCTGATTTGACGTCATTAATGGAATTTTTCTAAATCGTCATAATCATTTGTTAACAAACCAGTATTCATTACTTCAATGAGCTCGTTGTTTCTGCATTCAATTATAACATAGTTTAAATTAATACCTTTTTCGCTAACTGTGATTTTGTACATTTCTGAAATGCATAACTTAGACAGTCTCCTCTGATAATAACAGATCACTCTTAATTGTAATGTGGACTCATGCATTTACTGTAAAGCTGCTTTGAAATGATGTGTGTTGTGAAAAGCGCTATACAAATAAATGTGAATTGAATTGAATTAATGGTCTCTTTCATTGCAGGCGGGTCCAAAGCCATGACATCAGAGGGGGAGGGGCCTGTCCCGGAGAGGGCGGAGCCACACGTGGATCTGCGTGCCTCTCCTGGCTGGGATGGGCTTGTTGAAGAAGAGGCGGAGCCTGTGGAGCAGGAACAGGAAGTGGCTGATGATGTCAGCAGTGAGTTGAGCGCTCTGGTCGTCCCGTACCCAGAGTTGGCGCCCATCGTTTTCTTCTGCCTCAAACAGTCCACGTTTCCTCGCAGCTTCTGCCTGCGGATGGTGTCCAGCCCATATCCTTTACCCTGAAGAACACTGTGTGAACTGTGTTTGTGTGTGATGTTTCAGTTCGTCAATCACTTAGATAATGTTTTTTAGGGCCGCATATATACACAGTTACTCAAAGGTCTTTGACAACCCGTCAAAATAAAAGTTTGGTTTAACTTGAAGAAATTAGGACAGAAATATATTACTAATGTGCAGTAGCATGTACTTCTCAAAGTTTTAATAATAATAATGGTAAATAAAATTGATATTTTATGCCTTTATTTTATTACCTTTTTTTTTATAAAAAAAATTCACATCATAAATCGAGAAAAAAACATTTCATAGGGCTCTTTTATTGTAAAAAAAAACCTAATAAATTATGTTGTTGAAGTTTTAGAAATTAAATTGATTAGATCTGTTTTTTGATTATTACAATGTAATTAAACCAATAAAAACCGAGTCCAGAAAAAATTTGACGTGATTTTTATTCAAATTTAATTAGACCATTAAAACATTCCAGAAAGAAAATGAAATCCAGAAAAAAAATAAAATAAAATAAAATAAAAGTAAAACTCAAATTCAAATTTCATAGGCCCCAAAAATATTTTTGTAAATTATTTAATAAATTGTTACATTTTATAAGGTTCATGACTTCAATCCATTAGACATGCTTTTTAATTACTAAAATTTAAACGTAAACGTAAAATATGGAATCTGGGATGAAACAAAATGGAATTTGGGGGGAAGAAGGGTTTCATGGGGCTCTATAATATCTGCAGCGTTGCACTGCTAAGCCCCGCCCACAGTCAGATCTCATTGGTCCAGAATACCTGCATATTAAATGCATATCATTTGATCTGCGTGTGACAGCACGTTCCCGTTCGGCGTGTTCGAAACATGCGGTTAGACCGTGTCACACGGCGTCTGCTTACTGCACACGCTGGTGAACATCTTCTCATTCCCAGGATGGCTTTCAGCACAACTGTGAATAATAATGAACCGCTTTCTGTGATGAAAATATAATGACACAATATGATGATAAATCAGCGGCGGAGACGTACGCTTTAGCCTGTGTGTGTTTTTGTTCTGAGGATATAATTACAGTGTGTGTGAGAGATATTACAGCTGGATATTTTCCTTCTTAAAGATCCTTTTACTTATAATGTCTGTTATTTCAGCTCAAATGTGGAGAAGAAATCTCAAATGTCAGTCTCACGTCAGATATAGTCATTCAGTTGGCAGATTATTGGTGTATTGTAGCCAGGAATCGCCCACTTAGACAGTCTGACTGGCATCTAAAGTGATTGAGATGTTTTTATGTGATGCTGAGGTCATGTTTGTACATCTGAGATCAGATGTGGATATTAACTCATAAAGCACTGGCTCGTGATGATGAATATAATGTGGATGTGATCGGAAAGATCTGATGTGATGAAACTAGGGTTGCATGATTTGGGAAAAAATCTGACTGGGATTTTTCATTTTCAAACATTAAACCATCAAACTTTTGATGTAAAACCGCAGGTGAAGATGACTGGCGAATGTTTCGTTTTTGGAGCAGCTTTTACTGTGAGAATCTGAAAAAACCATAGACTGTAAATAAATATAGTTGTTTTGAAGCCCAAAGTGGGCGGAGCCTGTCATCGCCATCTTGGCCGCGCGTCACTCCCGGATAAACGTAAATAGACAGCTAGCAGATACATCAGCGGCAATCCACCTGTCACTCAAGTGGCCACGCCCTTAATTATGCAGAACTTTAAGGCTTACTATAATTAAAACGGATGAGTTATAAAAATATTCACCCCCTCACAGTCGTCATGATGGGCAACATTAGCGATATAGACCAAAACCACTTTTAGCACCAGACTGTAAACATGTTTTATTCTGCTGTAAAGTTGGGCATTTTAACATGCGGGTCTATGGGAGTGAGTCTCTTCTGCAGCCGGCCTCTAGTGGCCAGTGGAGGAACTGCAGTTTAAGTCACTTCAGTGTTGGATTCAACAAGAGAGAAAGGATAGTTGCTGCTTGGAAAAAAACAGCAGATCATGAGATGTTTGCGTGTAAATGAACATAGTTCTGCACTTCACTCTGAAACTCGCAGCGCATGTATTCATTTACTTAAATCACAGTCTTTGCCAGGTGATAATTGTGCTAAGCTATATCAGGATTTTGGCTTTGTTTCGATTTGATTTTTGCAGCCCAAGATGAAAATCAAACCATGTCAATCCAGTGTCTAGATCCTCTTAAGTGTGCTCAACAACAGGAGTGTATATGATGTGACGCTGTAGATCATCTCTACTTCAGATAGACTTCAGTCAGACGAGATCAACGACCCGATGACTGCGATTGACGTACGGATGATCCGCTGTCAGAATATGAACATACTGAATGGTCTTCAGTATCTGATC
>CM060596.1:47213284-47235784 GCA_030578255.1 Tiaroga cobitis
GCCATTGCAACAACCATATCAATGCTTAACAACCACACACAACACCATAGCAATGCCTTAGCAACCACCTGCAACACCATACCAACATCCTTAGCAACCATCCACGATGCCATAGCAACATCCCTAGCAATCATCGAGCAGCACCTTAGCAACCACCAACAACAACATAGCAATGCCTTAGCAACCACCCACAACACCACCGTGCGTGTTGTGGCTTCACGAATGCTTTGCTGCATACCTCGGTTTGTAACGAGTGGTTATTTCAGTCAAAGTTGCTCTTCTATCAGCTTGAATCAGTCGGCCCATTCTCCTCTGACCTCTAGCATCAACAAGGCATTTTCGCCCACAGGACTGCCGCATACTGGATGTTTTTCCCTTTTCACACCATTCTTTGTAAACCCTAGAAATGGTTGTGCGTGAAAATCCTAGTAACTGAGCAGATTGTGAAATACTCGGACCGGCCCGTCTGGCACCAACAACCATGCCACGCTCAAAATTGCTTAAATCACCTTTCTTTCCCATTCTGACATTCAGTTTGGAGTTCAGGAGATTGTCTTGACCAGGACCACACCCCTAAATGCATTGAAGCAACTGCCATGTGATTGGTTGATTAGATAATTGCATTAATGAGAAGTTGAACAGGTGTTCCTAATAATCCTTTAGGTGAGTGTAAATCAACCACCCAAACTCCACAGCAATATCCTTAGCAACAGCCTAGCACCCACCACAACACCATACTGTGGCTCTGTAGCAGTGAGTTTTGCGCAGTTGAACATCATTGTTCTTGTCTAAAAAAGTCTAGTGTATAAATTAGAATGTTGTGTAATTGCCGACTTGAGCAGCTGATGTCAGTCCAGACAGCTGCCTGTGTGTGTGTGTGTGAGAGTGTGTGTTCTGTCAGCAGATGTTGTCATATCGTTGCAGCATCTCTCTCTCTCTCTCTCTCTCTCTCTCTCTCTCTCTCTCTCTCTCTCTCTCTCTCTCTCTCTCTCTCTCTGTCTCTCTCTCTCTCTCTCTCTCTCTCTCTCTCTCTCTCTCTCTGTCTCCCTCTCTCTCTCTCTCTCTCTCTCTCTCTCTCTCTCTCTCTCTCTCTCTCTCTCTCTCTCTCTCTCTCTCTCTCTCTCTCTCTCTCTCTCTCTCTCTTTCTGTGTTACCGGGGAAACACCCAGGTGAAACTCAGAAGGTTTTCGTGTCTTTGGTGAAATTATGGTGTTATTAATAACCGTTATCAATATTTCAGTCCATTCAGGAAAAGCAACGACACGTGTCCGACTCAGTTCTTTCCTCCTTCTTAATATATGATTATAAAACTGATAATTCAGACTGTAAACTTGCCTTTGAAGTCATCATAAATAAACACTGAAACATATTCTGTATTAATGCACAGTGTTAATCTGTATTGCTGCATCACTATAAACCGCAGTTACACTGATTCTTCTTGAATAAATTGTGCATTCCTATCAAATAAGATCAATAAATGTAATAGTTTGAGTAAGATGATACAATTCTGGCTTGAAAGTGCCTTACATGAAAGTCCTGTACTCTTGATTTACATTATGGCACTGAATGATCATATTTACGTTGTACTCCAGAACCTTCTGAGATCTTCATATCTGTGTGTTTAAATCAGCTCACTTGTGTGTTTGTGTGTTTGTGTGTGTGTGTGTGTGTGGACTTCACAGTCTGGACATCAGGGCGGTTGAGCGGATGAACGCTGTGTGACAGTAACACTGATTGTTTAGTGCTTAATGAGTCAACTCAAACGCTACTCAGCTGCGTGTGTGTGTGTGTGTGTGTGCGCGCGCGCGCATTTATAGCAGAGCTCACACATAGAATACCATATATATATATATATATATATATATATATATATATATATATATATATATATATATATATATATATATATATATATATATATATAGTGTTATTTAGCTTTAGAAAAACAGATAATGTCAAATTCTTGTTCTGTGCTGTTTGATGTCAGTAGATGTTCTCTTCGATCTAATGGTCAGTTGCTCTCCTGTGTCTGTCGATCTGTGGATAAGTAGATCTGTGGGTCAGTAGATATGTGGGTCAGTATTTCTGTGGGTCAGTACATCTGTGGGTCAGTAGATCTGTGGGTCAGTAGGATCTGTTGGTCAGTAGGATCTGTGGGTCAGTAGTTCTGTGGGTCACTAGGTCTGTGGGTCAGTAGATTTGTGGGTCAGTAGTTCTGTAGGTCAGTAGATCTGTGGGTCAGTAGATCTGTGGGTCAGTAGTTATGTGGGTCACTAGATCTGTGGGTCAGTAGTTCTGTGGGTCAGTAGTTCTGTGGGTCAGTAGATCTGTGGGTCAGTAGTTCTGTGGGTCAGTACATCTGTGGGTCAGTAGATCTGTGGGTCAGTAGTTCTGTGGGTCAGTAGTTCTGTGGGTCAGTAGATCTGTGGGTCAGTAGATCTGTGGGTCAGTAGATCTGTGGGTCAGTAGATCTGTAGGTCAGTAGATCTGTGGGTCAGTAGATCTGTGGGTAAGTAGATCTGTGGGTCAGTAGATCTGTGGGTCAGTAGATCTGTGGGTCAGTAGATCTGTGGGTCAGTAGATCTGTGGGTCAGTAGATCTGTGGGTCAGTAGATCTGTGGGTCAGTAGATCTGTGGGTCAGTAGATCTGTGGGTCAGTAGATCTGTGGGTCAGTAGATCTGTGGGTCAGTAGTTCTGTGGGTCAGTAGTTCTGTGGGTCAGTAGGGTCAGTAGTTCTGTGGGTCAGTAGTTCTGTGGGTCAGTAGTTCTGTGGGTCAGTAGATCTGTAGATCTGTGGGTCAGTAGATCTGTGGGTCAGTAGTTCTGTGGGTCAGTAGTTCTGTGGGTCAGTAGATCTGTGGGTCAGTAGTTCTGTGGGTCAGTAATTCTGTGGGTCAGTAGTTCTGTGGGTCAGTAGATCTGTAGATCTGTGGGTCAGTAGATCTGTGGGTCAGTAGATCTGTGGGTCAGTAGATCTGTGGTTCAGTAGATCTGTGGGTCAGTAGATCTGTGGGTCAGTAGATCTCTGGGTCAGTAGTTCTGTGGGTCAGTAGATCTGTGGTTCAGTAGATCTGTGGGTCAGTAGATCTGTGGGTCAGTAGATCTGTGGGTCAGTAGATCTGTAGATCTGTGGGTCAGTAGTTCTGTGGGTCAGTAGATCTGTGGGTCAATAGATCTGTGGGTCAGTAGATCTGTAGGTCAGTAGATCTGTGGGTCAGTAGTTCTGTGGGTCAGTAGATCTGTGGGTCAGTAGATCTGTAGGTCAGTAGATCTGTGGTTCAGTAGATCTGTGGGTCAGTAGATCTGTGGGTCAGTAGATCTGTGGGTCAGTAGATCTGTGGGTCAGTAGATCTGTAGGTCAGTAGATCTGTGGGTCAGTAGATCTGTGGGTCAGTAGATCTGTAGGTCAGTAGATCTGTGGGTCAGTAGTTCTGTGGGTCAGTAGATCTGTGGGTCAGTAGATCTCTGGGTCAGTAGATCTGTGGGTCAGTAGTTCTGTGGGTCAGTAGATCTGTGGTTCAGTAGATCTGTGGGTCAGTAGATCTGTGGGTCAGTAGATCTGTAGGTCAGTAGATCTGTGGGTCAGTAGTTCTGTGGGTCAGTAGATCTGTGGGTCAGTAGATCTCTGGGTCAGTAGATCTGTGGGTCAGTAGATCTGTGGGTCAGTAGATCTGTGGTTCAGTAGATCTGTGGGTCAGTAGATCTGTAGGTCAGTAGATCTGTGGGTCAGTAGATCTGTAGGTCAGTAGATCTGTGGGTCAGTAGTTCTCTGGGTCAGTAGATCTGTAGATCTGTAGGTCAGTAGATCTGTGGGTCAGTAGTTCTCTGGGTCAGTAGATCTGTAGATCTGTGGGTCAGTAGATCTGTAGGTCAGTAGATCTGTGGGTCAGTAGATCTGTAGATCTGTAGGTCAGTAGATCTGTAGGTCAGTAGATCTGTGGGTCAGTAGATCTGTAGGTCAGTAGATCTGTGGGTCAGTAGTTCTCTGGGTCAGTAGATCTGTAGATCTGTGGGTCAGTAGATCAACTGAACATCAGTGGATTGTAGTGCTAGACACATTAGTTATATTATAGGTGAGCAAATGCTCTTCTGCAGATTTTTTCTTGTGCAATTTATTTAAACAGGAACAGATTGTGGTCAATTATTTGTGTTACATAATTATTATTTGTGAGCCAAATATCATAATCAGAGAAACATTTAGGAGATGAAGTGTGTGAAGATAGCCACAGAGAATAAGTGGGAGAAGAGTTTATAGATTATTTAACAGTTTTTGTCCTGGCATTCCGAGTGTTCCGATTGGTCAAGAGGTGTTACAGGTGTGTCCGATTGGTTGAGTGGCATTCTGAGTGTTCCGATTGGTCAAGCAGGGTTCTGATTGGTTGAGTGCCATTCTGATTGTGCCGATTGATCGAGCAGTGTTCTTATTGGTGGAGTGGCATTCTGAGTGTTCTGACTGGTCTAGCAGTGTTCAGAGTGTTCTGATTGGTTGAGTGCCATTCTGAGTGTTCCGATTGGTCAAGCAGTGTTCTGATTGGTTGGTATTCTGAGTGTTCTGACTGGTCAAGTGTTCAGAGTGTTCCGATTGGTTGTGTGTGTGGAATTGAACAGAATTACTGACTATTTGGTGTGACATGTCAATTGCCTGATATGAACTTCCTAGATTATAGTGATTTTTACATTTTTAACTGTTGTATAAAAGCAACATCACACTCAACCGCTGACCAATCACAGCCATGATGATCTGTGGGACCTGTCTTTTTTTCACACACATTAATCTAGTCTAGTGTTTTATTTTATTCATGAATAATTTTTTACCATCGAGGTTGTCTGCTGAGAGAGGTTTTGTCTGATTATTTCACTTCAGGACACAAACACAATTACCAAGCAGCTATTTGCATTGGGATTGTTTATTAGCAGGTGGGATTAATTACTGGGGGAGACAGGAGAGAGACTGTGTGTGTGTGTGTGTGTGTGTGTTGCCCACGCAGAGAGATCAATCCTGAGCTGCTCTATGTAGACTCTACATAAAACATTACCACTGAAATCCATGTAACTGTCTGTCTATCTCTCTGCGTCTCAGTGTGTCCACACTTTAAGGGGACGTTAATTACACAAATAAGAACTGAGAAATATATATATATATATATATATATATATATATATATATATATATATATATATATATATATATATATACATATACATATATATATATATATATATATATATATACTGTATATATATATATTTATAACTACTTGCACTTACTATTGGGTCAGGGTTAGTTGCTTGTAATTATGTATCATTTACTGTTATTACTATGTGTGTATTTACTTATAATAATAATAATAATATGTTTATTTTATATAGCGCCTTTCAGAGTACTCAAGGTCGCTTTACAATAAAGTACAAATAAACATGACATAGAAACATGACATAGAAACAATAAAATAAATTGAGATAGTGGTACATAAACATAGAAATCAAGGGAAACAAGTAGCAAAAAGATATGTTTTAAGGTGAGTTTTGAAATCGTGTAATGATGAAAGGTCGCGGATGTGTTGGGGAATAGAATTCCAGAGAGTTGGGGCAGCAGTACAAAAAGCCCTTCCACCAAATGGTGATAGTTTGTGCTGTGGGATCGTTAAAAGACCGGTATCGGAGGATCTAAGTGTGCGAACTGGGGAGTAGGTATGGATGAGATCAGAAATATAGGTGGGGGCAAGACCATGGAGTGCTTTGAATGTGATAAGGAGTATCTTGTAGTTAATAAGAAAACGTACTGGTAGCCAATGAAGTCTGCGTAAAATCGGAGTAATGTGGGAAGATTTCTTTGTGTATGTAAGGACTCTAGCTGCAGAGTTCTGAATGTATTGGATTTTATTTATAGATGAGTTGGGTAAGCCATAGAAAAGAGAATTACAATAATCAAGCCATGATGTGATGAAACGGTGAACCAAGGTTTCAGCATCGCTGATGTTTAGAAATGGACGTAAGCGTGCGATATTACGAAGGTGAAAGAAGGCAGACTTAGTGAGAGAGGAAATGTGTGGAAGGAAGGAAAGAGATGAATCAAAGATTATACCAAGGTTTTTGACAGTAGTGGAAGGTTGAACCGAAACTCCAGTAATGTGAACATTTTCAACACAGAAACAGGATGTAAATCGAGGTGAGCCAATAAGAAGTAGATCTGTTTTATCAGTGTTTAGTTTGAGAAAATTACTGGTCATCCAAGCATTTATATCATCAATACAGGCTAAAATGGAATTTGTGGGAAAAGGAGCATTGCGTTGTGAATGGATGTATAGTTGGGTGTCATCTGCGTAGCAATGGAATTTAAAGTCATGTTGACGGATGATGTTACCTAATGGGAGCATGTAGATGATGAAGAGAAGAGGCCCAAGAACAGAACCCTGGGGAACACCGTGCGGGACAGAGGCAGTAGTGGACTTAGTCTGGCGGATAGAGATGTAATGCTGACGATCAGACAGGTAAGAAGTTAACCAAGATAGGGCAGTTCCAGAAACACCAAGAGCAGAGAGTCGTGAGATGAGAATACTGTGAGAGATAATAATTGTGTCGAACGCAGAGGAAATATCTAGAAGAATTAGAATACTGGTGGAGCCGGAGTCAGTGGCCATAAGGAGATCATTGACAACCCTAAGAAGTGCTGTTTCAGTGCTGTGGAGAGTGCGGAAAGCGGATTGAAAACATTCATAGTGGTTGTTGGATGACATGTGTGTTTTAAGTTGGGCAGCGACCACTTTCTCAAGGAGTTTCGAAAGAAATGGTAGTTTTGAGATTGGTCTGTAATTGGTCATGTTGGTGGGGTCGAGGCCGGGTTTCTTTAGGACAGGAGTGACAGCAGCAGTTTTTAATTCCAGAGGAACAGAACTAGTACTTAGTAGTTGGGAGATGAGAAGTGAAATCGGCAGAGAAATAACAGGTGCACATTTTTTAAGTAAAGTAGTAGGAGCTGGATCAAGATGACAGGAATATGTGTTTGCTTTGTTGATTAGCTCAGAGATATAAGCAGGGGTTGGGGGGGCAAAATCAGTGAGAGTACCAGGAGTAAAAGCAGTGTCGAAGTCGTGTGTGTAGACAGGAGAGATCATGGATGGGAAATGATTGTGAATACTATCAGTTTTATTTAAAAAGAAATGCAGGAATGACTCACAGAGGTCTGCTGAGTTATAACATGTGTAACAATGTCACCTTAAAAAATAAAGTGTTACCGCATTTGTTTCTTGTCCAAAGAGGAAGAGGCATGAAATCCACTGAAAATGTTGTGAACCAAACAAACCCTGTCAGGAACACAACCGGCTCATATGTACTAAATCTCCTAAATCAAAATAAACAAATGATTATTAAATAATACCTATTGTACTATGATATTATTTTGCACTGTGATATTATGTTCATGATAATGAAATCATGTTTATTATATTCTCATTATACTAATGTGAAACAAACAAAATATATATTTCAATTAAGTATTTGTTCATCATGGTAGTATTTTCATTGAATGTATTTAGGATAATTAAAAAGATTAAATCTTTGTATTACGGTATTTTTATGGTAGTGCAGTTAAAACAGATTTATAATTATGGGAAACATCAATGAGAATTGCAAAAAAACTCAAAAGATACATTTAAGAAATGAAAATATGGAGTAAACGTGCTTGTCATTAACATTATAATGCAACAAATCTTAAAATCCTATAAAAAGGTATAATTTTAACCTCTTTTTTGTGTGAGTGTGTGACTTTTGTGAGTGAGTGAGTGTGCGTGAGTGAGTGTGGGCGTGAGTAAGTGTGAGCGAGAGTGAGCGAGTGTGAGTGTGAGTGTGTGTGAGTGTGAGCGTGAGTGAGCGTGAGTGAGTGTGAGTGAGTGCAAGCATGAGTAAGTGTGAGTGTGAGTGAGTGAGTGAGCGTGAGTGTGTGAGTGAGTGTGAGCATGAGTAAGTGTGAGCGAGAGTGAGTGAGAGTGTGAGTGTGTGACTTTTGTGAGTGAGTGAGTGTGCGTGTGTGAGTGAGTGTGGGCGTGAGTAAGTGTGAGCGAGAGTGAGCGAGTGTGAGTGTGAGTGTGTGTGAGTGTGAGCGTGAGTGAGCGTGAGTGAGTGTGAGTGAGTGCAAGCATGAGTAAGTGTGAGTGTGAGTGAGTGAGTGAGCGTGAGTGTGTGAGTGAGTGTGAGCATGAGTAAGTGTGAGCGAGAGTGAGTGAGAGTGTGAGTGTGTGAGTGAGCGTGTGAGTGAGTGTGAGTGAGCGAGAGTGAGTGTGAGCAAGTGTGAGCAAGTGTGAGCGAGTGTGAGCGAGTGTGAGCGAGTGTGAGTGAGAGTGAGTGAGAGTGTGAGCGAGTGTGAGCGAGTGTGAGCGAGTGTGAGTGAGTGTGAGCGAGTGTGAGTGAGTGTGAGCGAGTGTGAGCGAGTGTGAGCGAGTGTGAGCGAGTGTGAGCGAGTGTGAGTGAGTGTGAGCGAGTGTGAGCGAGTGTGAGCGAGAGTGAGTGTGAGCGTGTGAGTGAGCGTGTGAGTGTGTGAGTGAGCGAGAGTGAGTGTGAGCAAGTATGAGCAAGTGTGAGCAAGTGTGAGCGAGTGTGAGCGAGTGTGAGCGAGTGTGAGCGAGTGTGAGCGAGTGTGAGCGAGTGTGAGCGAGTGTGACCGAGTGTGAGCGTGAGTAAGCATGAGTAAGCATGAGTGTGTGAGTGAGTGAGTGAGTGAGTGAGTGAGTGAATGAGTGTGTGTGAGTGAGTGTGAATGTGAGTGAGTGAGTGAATGTGAGAGAGCATAAGTGTGAGTGAGTGTGTGTGTGTGAGTGAGTGTGAGTATGTGAGTGAGTGTTTGAGTGTGAGTGTGTGTGTGTGTGAGAGAGAGAGAGTTAGTGAGTGTGTGTGAGCGAGTGTGAGTGTGTGTGTGTGTGAGCGAGAGAGAGTGAGTGTGAGTAAGTGAGTGAGTGAGTGTGAGCAAGTGTGAGTGTGTGACTGAGTGTGTGACTGAGTGAGTGAGTGTGCGAGTGAGTGTGAGTGTGTGAGTGAGCGAGCGAGTGAGTGAGTGTGAGTGTGAGTTAGTGTGAGTGTGAGTGTGAGAGTGTGGGAGTGAGCGAGAGTGAGTGAGCGAGAGTGAGTGTGACTGAGTGAGTGAGTGTGCAGGTGAGTGTGAGTGTGTGAGTGAGCGAGCGAGCGAGTGAGGGTCGGCAGGAGTGTGAGTGAGTGTGAGCGTGAGTGTGTGAGTGTGCGAGTGAGCGAGAGTGAGTGAGTGAGTGTGAGCATAAGTGTGAGCGAGAGTTAGTGTGTGAGTGAGTGAGTGTGTGAGTGAGTGTGTGAGTGAGTGAGTGTGTGAGTGAGTGTGAGCGTGAGTGAGTGTGAGAGTGAGTGTGAGTGAGCGAATTTGACTGAGTGTGAGCGTGAGTAAGCATGAGTGTGTGTGAGTGAGTGTGAGTGAGTGAGTGTGAGCGAGTGTGAGTGTGTGTGTGTGTGTGAGCGAGAGAGAGTGAGTGAGTGTCAGTGAGTGAGTGTGAGTATGTGAGTGAGTGTTTGAGTGGGAGTGTGTGTGTGTGTGTGAGAGAGAGAGAGTTAGTGAGTGTGTGTGAGTGAGAGTGAGTGAGTGAGTGTTTGAGTGGGAGTGTGAGCGAGTGTGAGTGTGTGTGTGTGTGAGTGAGTCTGTGTGAGTGAGTGAGAGTTTGTGTGTGTGTCTGTGTGAGAGTGTGTGTGTGTGTCTGTGTGAGTGAGTGAGAGTGTGTGTGTGAGTGAGTGTGAGCGAGTGAGTGAGTGAGTGGGAGTGTGTGTGTCTGTGTGAGTGAGTGTTGGAGTGGGAGTGTGAGCGAGTGTGTGTGTGTGTGAGCGAGCGAGCGTGAGTGAGTGAGAGAGTGAGTGTGTGTGTCTGTGTGAGTGAGTGAGTGTGTGAGTGAGAGTGTGTGTGTGTGTGTGTGTGAGTGAGTGAGTGAGTGAGTGAGTGTGTGTGTCTGTGTGAGTGAGAGTGTGTGTGTGTGTGTGTGTTTGAGTGAGTGAGTGGGAGTGTGTGAGTGAGTGTGTGTGTCTGTGTGAGTGAGTGAGTGAGTGAATGAGAGGGTGAGTGTGTCTGTCTGTGTGCATGAGTGAGAGTGAGTGAGTGAGTGTGTGTGTGTGTGTGTGTGAGTGAGTGTGTGTGTGAGTGAGTGTGTGTGTGAGTGAGAGTGAGTGTGTGTGTGAGTGAGAATGAGAGTGTGTGTGTGTGTGTGTGTGTGTGAGAGAGAGTGAGTACACCCTGAGTGTATATGTGTGAGTGTGTATGTGTGAGAGAGAATGTTTGTGTTCTGTGCACGTTCTCTTGTTCTGATTCATCTCGTGTCTCGTTCTTAACCTCCTTCTGTTTCTGACTCCCTGTTTAACAAGAGTGTGTAGGTGTGTGTTTTACACTTATCTAAATGGTCACATTATGCAATGTGTGTGTGTGTTTTGTGTTGAGGCCGTATGGATTGTATAGAGCTCGATATAGATGTGAGATTATAGATCCAGAGATATTTCTGTGTGTGTGTGTGGATGTTGAATTCCTGTAAACACACTAAACATTCTGGTTTGTTTTCTTTGTATTTCCGCGCTGATGGAATTAGTTCAGTGCTCACAGATGTGTGTCTTCAGCTGCTCTGAGGGATTCTGGATCATAAATATGTTCTGTATCTTCAGACGGGCTGCTGTGTGTTTGTCTGGGTTTCAGAGAGCTGTGGTGTTTTACTATAGTAATGTGTAATTTAAAGCGGTCCAGTTCTTTCTCGTCTAACACAAGCTGAATGCGTCTCACGCTCCTGTAGAGATCAGCAGGCGTATGGAGCTCGTAATGTCTTATCATTCACTCAAGATCTTTTGTTCAGTGTCCGCACATATGGAGTGACATACAGAAATGAGATGTGGTTTCTGTGACTGCAAGTGCTGTGATTGGTCGTGTCATTGATGTCACTGTGTTGAGAAAAGTTCAACTTCATGCAAATGAGCAGCTATTGTGTATTGTTGTTTCAACGTTTTCTCTGTGTTGTCTGCATTGTCTCAATGTTTTCTCTTTGTTGTCTCTGCGTTGTCTCAACTTTCTCTGTGTTGTCTCAGCGTTTTCTTAACATTTTTCTCTGCGTTGACTGTGTTTTTCTGCGTTGTCTCAGCGTTGTCTCAGCGTTCTCTTAACATTTTCTCTGCATTGACTGCGTTGTTTCAGCGTTGTCTCAGCGTTGTCGTAACATTTTCTCAGCGTTGTCTCAGCGTTGTCTCAGCGTTGTTGTAACGTTTTCTCTGCGTTGTCTCGGCGTTGTCTCAACTATCTGTGCGTTGTCTCAGCGTTGTTTCAGCGTTGTCTCAGCGTTGTTGTAACGTTTTCTCTGCGTTTTCTCGGCGTTGTCTCAACTATCTGTGCATTGTCTCAGTGTTGTCTCAGCGTTGTCTCAGCGTTGTTGTAACGTTTTCTCTGCGTTTTCTCGGCGTTGTCTCAACTATCTGTGCGTTGTCTTAGCGTTGTCTCAGCGTTGTCTTAACATTTTCTTTGCGTTGACTGCGTTGTCTCAGCGTTGTCTCAGTGTTGTCTCAGCGTTGTTGTAACGTTTTCTCTGCATTGTCTCAGCGTTGTCTCAACTATCTGTGCGTTGTCTCAGCGTTATCTCACCATTGTCTCAGCATTGTCTGAGCGTTGTCTTAACATTTTCTCTGTTTTCTCTGTGTTTTCTCTGTGTTTTCTCTGCGTTGTCATAACATTTTCTCTGTTTTCTCTGTGTTTTCTCTGCGTTGTCTCAACGTTGTGTCAACTTTCACTGCATTTTTTCTGTGTTGTGACTGCGTTGTTTCAACATTTTCTCTGCGTTGTGTCTGCATTGTCTCAACATTTTCTCTGCGTTGTGTCAGCGTTGTCTCAACATTTTCTCTGTGTTGTCTCAGCTTTGACGGTGCGTTGACTGCATTGACTGTGTTTTCTCTGCGTTGTCAACGTTGACTGTGCGTTTTCTCTGCGTTGTCTCAGCGTTGTTGTAATGTTTTCTCTGCGTTGTCTCAACTATCTGTGCATTGACTGCGTTGTCTCTGCGTTGTCTCTGCGTTGTATCTGCATTGTTGTAACATTTTCTGCGTTGTCTCAGCGTTGTCTCAACTATCTGTGCATTGACTGCGTTGTCTCTGCGTTGTATCTGCATTGTCGTAACATTTTCTGCGTTGTCTCAGCGTTGTCTCAGCGTTGTTGTAACGTTTTCTCTGCGTTGTCTCGGCGTTGTCTCAACTATCTGTACATTATCTCAGCGTTATCTCAGCATTGTCTCAGCGTTGTCTTAACATTTTCTATGCGTTGACTGCGTTGTCTCAGCGTTGTCTCAGCGTTGTTGTAACGTTTTCTCTGCGTTGTCTCAACGTTGTCTCAACTATCTGTGCGTTGTCTCAGCGTTATCTCAGCATTGTCTCAGCATTGTCTCAGCGTTGTCTTAACATTTTATCTGCGTTGTCTGCGTTGTCATAACATTTTCTCTGTTTTCTCTGTGTTTTCTCTGTGTTTTCTCTGTTTTCTCTGCGTTGTCATAACATTTTCTCTGTTTTCTCTGTGTTTTCTCTGCGTTGTCTCAACGTTGTGCCAACTTTCACTGCATTTTTTCTGTGTTGTGACTGCGTTGTCTCAACATTTTCTCTGCGTTGTGTCTGCTTTGTCTCAACATTTTCTCTGCGTTGTGTCTGCGTTGTCTCAACATTTTCTCTGTGTTGTCTCAGCTTTGACGGTGCGTTGACTGCATTGTCTCACCGTTTTCTCAGCATTGACTGCATTGACTGTGTTTTCTCTGCGTTGTCAACGTTGACTGTGCGTTTTCTCTGCGTTGTCTCAGCGTTGTTGTAATGTTTTCTCTGCGTTGTCTCAACTATCTGTGCATTGACTGCGTTGTCTCTGCGTTGTCTCTGCGTTGTATCTGCATTGTCGTAACATTTTCTGCGTTGTCTCAGCGTTGTCTCAACTATCTGTGCATTGACTGCGTTGTCTCTGCGTTGTATCTGCATTGTCGTAACATTTTCTGCGTTGTCTCAGCGTTGTCTCAGCGTTGTTGTAACGTTTTCTCTGCGTTGTCTCGGCGTTGTCTCAACTATCTGTGCATTGTCTCAGCGTTATCTCAGCGTTGTCTCAGCGTTGTCTTAACATTTTCTATGCGTTGACTGCGTTGTCTCAGCGTTGTCTCAGTGTTGTCTCAGCGTTGTTGTAACGTTTTCTCTGCGTTGTCTCAACGTTGTCTCAACTATCTGTGCGTTGTCTCAGCGTTATCTCAGCATTGTCTCAGCATTGTCTCAGCGTTGTCTTAACATTTTATCTGCGTTGTCTGCGTTGTCATAACATTTTCTCTGTTTTCTCTGTGTTTTCTCTGTGTTTTCTCTGTTTTCTCTGCGTTGTCATAACATTTTCTCTGTTTTCTCTGTGTTTTCTCTGTGTTTTCTCTGCGTTGTCTCAACGTTGTGCCAACTTTCACTGCATTTTTTCTGTGTTGTGACTGCGTTGTCTCAACATTTTCTCTGCGTTGTGTCTGCTTTGTCTCAACATTTTCTCTGCGTTGTGTCTGCGTTGTCTCAACATTTTCTCTGTGTTGTCTCAGCTTTGACGGTGCGTTGACTGCATTGTCTCACCGTTTTCTCAGCATTGACTGCATTGACTGTGTTTTCTCTGCGTTGTCAACGTTGACTGTGCGTTTTCTCTGCGTTGTCTCAGCGTTGTTGTAATGTTTTCTCTGCGTTGTCTCAACTATCTGTGCATTGACTGCGTTGTCTCTGCGTTGTATCTGCATTGTCGTAACATTTTCTCTGCGTTGTCTCAGCGTTGTCTCAGCGTTGTTGTAACGTTTTCTCTGCGTTGTCTCAGCGTTGTCTCAGCGTTGTCTCAACTATTTGTGCGTTGTCTCAGCGTTGTCTCAACATTTTCTCTGTGTTGTCTCAGCTTTGACGGTGCGTTGACTGCATTGTCTCACTGTTTTCTCAGCATTGACTGCATTGGTCTGTGTTTTCTCTGCGTTGTCAGCGTTGACTGTGCGTTTTCTCTGCGGTGTGTCTGTGTTTTCTGAGCGTTATCTCTGCGTATCACAACATTTTCTCTGTGTTGACTGCTTTTTCTCAACGTTTTCTTTGTGTTGTCTCAGATTTTTCTCTGTGCGTTGACTGAGTTTTCTCTGCGTTGACTCTGAGTTGTCTGTGTTGTCTCAGTGTGGACTCGAGTGGACTTGTGTCTCTATTATTCAAATTATAGGGCCCAATGGATGAGGAACAGATTACTGTTTCTCTCTCAGACAGGAAACACACAGCGCTGATTTATTACACACATCACATGCTATTTTTACCAGTGCTGCAGTGACAAAACACTGCAGATTTAAGAGCTTAAAGCACCTTATTCTGTAGATATAAAATTAAACGGACATAATTTAGTTTAACTTTTCACTTTAATCTACTGTACCTTTCAGACTCATTTAGTTCTGTATGTAAATGAGCTGTGCCCTGATTGGCTGGTGGAGCTCAACAGTTGCTCAGTTCTGTCGTATGCTAATGAGCTCATGGCTGTGATGTCATGAAGGTTTGTGAGTGAATCCAGTGCTGTTTTCCATCATGTGACTCCTTTAAGGAGAGCGAGAGTGGAGAGATTGAGGTGTGTGTCCGTCAGGATGTTTACACTGCAGATTTCCGCTCTGCTCCGACTGTAAACAGATTCTCAGCACACGCATCTGTTAGTATCATATTTTCTCCTATATTTTCACCTGTAATATTAATATTTTACGGCACAGCAGTTGTTCTAGTGTTTCATGGCGTTCTCTCTCTCTGAGCCGTCAGATTTCAGCTGGATGTAGTTTTCCTCTCACGTCTGTAAACGTCTCTGCTCCTGTAAATGAGACGCTCCAGCTTAAAAATCATTTGTGATGTTTTCAAAGGCTGATTGTGTGTGTTAGTGAGATCCGTGTGATACACACATACATCATTCATACATGTCAAACAACTCCTGTACAAAAAAAAAGGCCTGTATTTACCATTTATGCATTTTAATTTATGCATAAATAATTTGTATAAATCTATATGCATAAATACTTATAAATATATAAATATATATATTTAATTACATGAAATAATAAGTACATAATTATAAATAAAACAATATAAATAATAATTATAAATAATTTATAATTACTTTAATTGCATTTTTTATTTTACACACACACACGCACGCACGCACGCACGCACGCAAACAAACAAACAAACAAACAAACAAACAAACAAACAAACAAACAAACAAACAAACAAACAAACAAACAATCACTCACTCACTCACTCATAAAGTATACAAAGTATACAGCCGTAACACTCACTCTCACACACACACATGCTCACACACCAACTCAAGACACACACACACACTCTCACTCACTCTAATACACACACACACACACACACACCGTGGCTCAGGGCGGGATGTATGATGGATTGAGATGTCGAACAGGTTAAAGAGTTTGTGCTGGGGAATATAACAGGGATCATTACACTGACAGCCTGCACATAAACACTCGTCAGTGTGCTAATGTGAGTAAAACGATCTTTGTGAGTAAATGCATAGGCTACACATTTGCTAATGTGACAGACACGTTTATCAAAAGTGACATTTCATTCACGGTGTACGTGTCACTATTCATGCGTTCAGTGGAAACTGAAGCTCAAGCGTCATGATGAGCACCACAACTCAGAGTAAATGAGTATCTAGTTAGTTAACTGGTTAGCTAACTCATTATTAAATCCGACTGTGATTCAAATCATCTGTCGTGGTGTGTGTCTTATTTTATATATATTTCTGCTGAAAGTTCATGTGGTGACACACGTGGAATATTCTTCACATTAAACGTGATCGTTCACCTAGAAATGCTCGTTCTGTCATAATTTACTCACCAAACACAAAATAAGATATTTTCAACAACGTCAACAACAATATTGGACCCCATTGACTTTCATTAGATGGACAGAAAAAAAATCTTCTTGTGTTCCATCGACACGAGGGTGAATAAATGATAATTTCAGACTGAATTGTTGCTATAATAAACCATCAAAACTGAAATATGAAGAGCAGAATGTTGCTTTAGCCCTTCAGCATCGTTTAGTGCTTTAAGTGCAGAGTATTTAACCCGTGCATGTAGCTTTCACCCAGCCGTCCACCTTTAACTCATTTATTTCTGTTCATCTGTATTAATAGATAAATGTGTGCAGAATTTATTCTTCCAAGGACGTTAAGGAAACTCTTTTATAAAAGAGCTTGTTTAACTTAGATTCTCTGATTTGACGTCATTAATGGAATTTTTCTAAATCGTCATAATCATTTGTTAACAAACCAGTATTCATTACTTCAATGAGCTCGTTGTTTCTGCATTCAATTATAACATAGTTTAAATTAATACCTTTTTCGCTAACTGTGATTTTGTACATTTCTGAAATGCATAACTTAGACAGTCTCCTCTGATAATAACAGATCACTCTTAATTGTAATGTGGACTCATGCATTTACTGTAAAGCTGCTTTGAAATGATGTGTGTTGTGAAAAGCGCTATACAAATAAATGTGAATTGAATTGAATTAATGGTCTCTTTCATTGCAGGCGGGTCCAAAGCCATGACATCAGAGGGGGAGGGGCCTGTCCCGGAGAGGGCGGAGCCACACGTGGATCTGCGTGCCTCTCCTGGCTGGGATGGGCTTGTTGAAGAAGAGGCGGAGCCTGTGGAGCAGGAACAGGAAGTGGCTGATGATGTCAGCAGTGAGTTGAGCGCTCTGGTCGTCCCGTACCCAGAGTTGGCGCCCATCGTTTTCTTCTGCCTCAAACAGTCCACGTTTCCTCGCAGCTTCTGCCTGCGGATGGTGTCCAGCCCATATCCTTTACCCTGAAGAACACTGTGTGAACTGTGTTTGTGTGTGATGTTTCAGTTCGTCAATCACTTAGATAATGTTTCTTAGGGCCGCATATATACACAGTTACTCAAAGGTCTTTGACAACCCGTCAAAATAAAAGTTTGGTTTAACTTGAAGAAATTAGGACAGAAATATATTACTAATGTGCAGTAGCATGTACTTCTCAAAGTTTTAATAATAATAATGGTAAATAAAATTGATATTTTATGCCTTTATTTTATTACCTTTTTTTTTTATAAAAAAAATTCACATCATAAATCGAGAAAAAAACATTTCATAGGGCTCTTTTATTGTAAAAAAAAACCTAATAAATTATGTTGTTGAAGTTTTAGAAATTAAATTGATTAGATCTGCTTTTTGATTATTACAATGTAATTAAACCAATAAAAACCGAGTCCAGAAAAAAATTGACGTGATTTTTATTCAAATTTAATTAGACCATTAAAACATTCCAGAAAGAAAATGAAATCCAGAAAAAAATAAAAAAATAAAAAAATAAAAGTAAAACTCAAATTCAAATTTCATAGGCCCCAAAAATATTTTTGTAAATTATTTAATAAATTGTTACATTTTATAAGGTTCATGACTTCAATCCATTAGACATGCTTTTTAATTACTAAAATTTAAACGTAAACGTAAAATATGGAATCTGGGATGAAACAAAATGGAATTTGGGGGGAAGAAGGGTTTCATGGGGCCCTATAATATCTGCAGCGTTGCACTGCTAAGCCCCGCCCACAGTCAGATCTCATTGGTCCAGAATACCTGCATATTAAATGCATATCATTTGATCTGCGTGTGACAGCACGTTCCCGTTCGGCATGTTCGAAACATGCGGTTAGACCGTGTCACACGGCGTCTGCTTACTGCACACGCTGGTGAACATCTTCTCATTCCCAGGATGGCTTTCAGCACAACTGTGAATAATAATGAACCGCTTTCTGTGATGAAAATATAATGACACAATATGATGATAAATCAGCGGCGGAGACGTACGCTTTAGCCTGTGTGTGTTTTTGTTCTGAGGATATAATTACAGTGTGTGTGAGAGATATTACAGCTGGATATTTTCCTTCTTAAAGATCCTTTTACTTATAATGTCTGTTATTTCAGCTCAAATGTGGAGAAGAAATCTCAAATGTCAGTCTCACGTCAGATATAGTCATTCAGTTGGCAGATTATTGGTGTATTGTAGCCAGGAATCGCCCACTTAGACAGTCTGACTGGCATCTAAAGTGATTGAGATGTTTTTATGTGATGCTGAGGTCATGTTTGTACATCTGAGATCAGATGTGGATATTAACTCATAAAGCACTGGCTCGTGATGATGAATATAATGTGGATGTGATCGGAAAGATCTGATGTGATGAAACTAGGGTTGCATGATTTGGGAAAAAATCTGACTGGGATTTTTCATTTTCAAACATTAAACCATCAAACTTTTGATGTAAAACCGCAGGTGAAGATGACTGGCGAATGTTTCGTTTTTGGAGCAGCTTTTACTGTGAGAATCTGAAAAAACCATAGACTGTAAATAAATATAGTTGTTTTGAAGCCCAAAGTGGGCGGAGCCTGTCATCGCCATCTTGGCCGCGCGTCACTCCCGGATAAACGTAAATAGACAGCTAGCAGTGACATCAGCGGCAATCCACCTGTCACTCAAGTGGCCACGCCCTTAATTATGCAGAACTTTAAGGCTTACTATAATTAAAACGGATGAGTTATAAAAATATTCACCCCCTCACAGTCGTCATGATGGACAACATTAGCGATATAGACCAAAACCACTTTTAGCACCAGACTGTAAACATGTTTTATTCTGCTGTAAAGTTGGGCATTTTAACATGCGGGTCTATGGGAGTGAGTCTCTTCTGCAGCCGGCCTCTAGTGGCCAGTGGAGGAACTGCAGGTTAACTCACTTCAGTGTTGGATTCAACAAGAGAGAAAGGATAGTTGCTGCTTGGAAAAAAACAGCAGATCATGAGATGTTTGCGTGTAAATGAACATAGTTCTGCACTTCACTCTGAAACTCGCAGCGCATGTATTCATTTACTTAAATCACAGTCTTTGCCAGGTGATAATTGTGCTAAGCTATATCAGGATTTTGGCTTTGTTTCGATTTGATTTTTGCAGCCCAAGATGTAAATCAAACCATGTCAATCCAGTGTCTAGATCCTCTTAAGTGTGCTCAACAACAGGAGTGTATATGATGTGACGCTGTAGATCATCTCTACTTCAGATAGACTTCAGTCAGACGAGATCAACGACCCGATGACTGCGATTGACGTACGGATGATCCGCTGTCAGAATATGAACATACTGAATGGTCTTCAGTATCTGATCTGAATCTTTAGTGTCTGTCAGCTGGTGCTTGACCTCTTCAGAGCTCAGTGTTAATGTGCAGAGATGACATAACGCCCTCTCTCTCTCTCTCTCTCTCTCTCAGTGTGTCGGTGTCTCTCGTCCTCAGTTGCATTGTTCTCTTCTGTCCTCTCGCATTTCGTCAGTTCCAGCAATGGATAATGTCGCTAAATGTCAGGCGTCTTTTATTAAGATGAGAATGGCGCTCAGGTGTTTGTCCGTGTGTGTGTGTGCTGGAATGATTCTTGTGATCACTGAGTCTCTCTGTTTGGATGTTTCAAGTGTCTGTATTTGCTGGAATCGCATGCGTCAGATGAACTCAGATGGTCAGGTTAGTCTAGTTTGGAAACTGATGATGATAATCAGCCGCAGTGGAAGAATTAATTTAAATAATGTTGTGACAGTCTCCATTAACTCGTTCCCCGCCAATTTCCGGCAATCCATGTTTTCACTATTATACAGTAGGTGGCGCTAGTACACATCTTCTGAAAGAGTACAGAAACAAGCGATAGAAGCATTGCTGACGCACATGTAAAATATTCTCTGTCTTTTGTCTCTCTCAGTGTCTTTTTCTTATGTTTATGGAGAAAAAGTCTCATTCTGTCTCAAATTTGTGATCTTGTGATCTGTTTGTTTGAGAGACCAGACATGAGAAACTCTGACTCAACCAATCGAGTGAGTTTACGGGCGGGACTTTTTGCCTCTGACTAATGACAGAAAGGGGAGTGTCCAGGAAACTGGTTTGAAAATTATAAAAAAAATTACTAGTCATTATTTATTTAAATAGTCTTCCTCAAAGTCTTGATGTAGTTTCAGGCTCTACTAAACAGGTTTTCCTGCTTGAATGTTGATTATTCTCCTCATATTCTCCATTGTTGCGGCTCCTCTCTTCCCAGTCTGTCAGTAACGCTCTGTTTACTTCCTGTCTCTATGAAGCCCCTCCTTCTGAAAGCAGACTGTGCTCTGATTGGTCGGCTGGAGCAGTGTGTTGTGATTGGTCGAGCGCTTCGAGTGTGTTTGGGAAATGTCCCGCCCCTTTCCATAACCGCCAGTTTAACACACTACTGACTAACTCAACCAGGCCCCGCCCCTTTATTCTGCGCATTAATTATTATAATGAGGAATAATGTGAGAAACTCGTGACTACAATCGAGGCGTTTCAGGAGTTTAGAAACACTGACACTGATATAGAGAATAACTGGAGCTTTTCATGATCAAACATCAACATTACACACTGAAGAAAGAAAACAGATCTTCTTTACGCTTATTTTAGGAGCATTAAGATTTTCCTGCATTGTGACGATATTCTTATGACAGTTAGACACATTATAACTCTCAACTGTGTGTGAACAGACACTTTCCTTTTGTGTTTGTCTGTAATTCTCATTATTCTAATTGGTTATTAGAGTTTTTTAGAACTGCAACATTTCACACTGAAGACAGGTGAAGATATAAAAAAGCAGAGTACGTGCTGTTTAATTCCCTGTGATGCAGAAATGACACACTTCATCTTCTTGCTTGGTTTAGACTCCTGTATGTTTGTGACCGGAGAGAAGTTGAGCTCATTAACAGCCTTGTGTTCTCCACTCTGTTCACCTTATTTACTTTCTCAATATCTTTGTTCTATTTTTTCTCCCTGCTTTCAATTACAACCCACAGCAGCTGTTATTGCCATGGAGATTGAGAGACCACACACACACACACACACACACACACAGCATGACTCACAACTTTAATCAGTGTGTGTGTAGGTTAGTTCTTTGAGTGTTTAATCTGAAGTTTGGTAACAGTCGTCAGTGTTTCGGGATTTTCATGTGTTTCTCAGATATTCAACATCACGTCACTAAGGAAAAAGTATGTTCAATGTTACATTCGAACACATTCAGTGAATATTTGCGTTCGTCAGCTGATGGGAAGGGATCGTTTCACTTTGGGAGAGAAATTTGGAGAGAAAAGTAGAAAAGTCGTCCTGTGTTCCTCAAGTCTCAGTTTTCTCCTTCAGTTTGTGTTGCAGATGTTCGTCAGTTTTATCAGCGGCTCGTCTGCTGTCGGAGGGGCTTGTGGAGTGTGTGTGTGTGTGTGTGTGTGTGTTTCAGTGTTTCTGTGTTTAAATGTGAAAGATTAAGGGCTGGATTCATGGGTTTCACAGACAGCATCAGAAATCAAAGGGAAGCGATTCACCTGCACAGACGGAGAAACACACACACACACACACACACCTGCACAGACGGAGAAACACACACACACACACACACACACCTGCACAGACGGAGAAACACACGCTGAATGAGAGCGATGAGAGAGATCTCAGCGTCAGAATGAATGCTGACATTCAAAGAGCAACAGAGACACTCATTAGCAGTACAAATCTCTTTACTGGGGATATTTATAATGCAATTAACCCACAACACACACATACACACACACACACACACAGGCATATACGCACACACACACACACACACACACACACACACACACACACACACACACACACACACACACACACACACACACACACACACACACACACTCACACACACTCTCTCACACACACACACACACACTCTCACAGACACACACACACACACACACACACAGACACACACGCACACGCACACGCACACACACAGACACAGACACACACACAAACACACACACCACACACACACACACACACATACACACACACACACTCACTTCAATGAAAGAAGTGAAATGTCAATTAATAATTGTGCCATTAAATGAGAGAATATTATGGGATAAAAACAAGTAAACCCTGCAAACCAATAAGTGTTTATTTGCTAAAAGTGTATTTTGTCATCTTTCACTAGCAAAAGAGAAGCTCAAAGATGCAGACTTAAAAATGTATCTATACAGTCGTCATGAAAGGGAAGTTGCGCTGGTCTTCTCTCCTCTATTGTGTCGTATATCGAGTGAATCGCTTCTGGAACAAGAACACATGTGGGCGGGGCTTGATTGTGTCTGTGGGGAGTTGATTGGATGGTCGTGGTTTGCTATTGGCTGATCTCATGTGAGTGACAGGTTATAGCCCCGCCCTCGTCATCAGAGAAGAGGAACTGATTCTCATTCAACATTATTAACACTATAATGATGCGCTCCCATAAATCATTTGCGCTGCGGCTCGGCAGTAAAACGGGCTTCTCTCTCTCGCTGCCGACGGCAACAGAACCCCGCGAGCTTTCAGAACCCGTCCTGTTGCTGTGGCAACAGAAGAAAGAGCG